>CAMXCT020001424.1:512500-528295 GCA_947184155.2 Cladocopium goreaui | reverse complement strand
AAGTGAGCTCAACTGCATCATGTGTGGTTGTGGCTCAATCAACTCTGCTAGTACAAAATCCATCTTTCAAAGGTCCCAGGTAGCGATGCATGCTCTTATCCCTAAGCCATGCTCACGCGCAATCAATTGATTTGATCTGAAAGCAATCTTGGTCTCTCGGTTCGGTTCAGTTTACGAAGAAATCCAATAAAAGCACCCCCTCGGAAGTCTGCAAGCGATTCTCGGCAAATTAAATACTCTGCAACATCCTGAGCAAACATCCAATGACTATAGCCCACATTCCAAAACACTCCCGAAGGGCAATCTATCAACGTCTAACGATTAGTCTTCATCAAATCAAGGTGACTGCACCAGCACCATCAGGGCTTCGCATCCGCTACTCACTGGCCTTTCCGTTTTCTCAACTGATGCCCGGCTGTTCTTCTCCGGTGGCCCAATAGTTGGACCCTAAGCGTTAAGGGGCTGCCCTGCAGCTGATAACTGCGACTCTTGGAGTCGGTGCATTAACAGAGCGGAGACGCCCAATGGCTTAATCCCAGCTTAAAACGCTCAGCCATTTGACTTGAGCATGATCCGAAGATATCTGAAGATATCTGAAGGACGAAAGCTTCAACGATTTTCGAGGGCAAATAATTTGGAGTGACGTAAGAAAGAGAGGAGAGTCTGAAACCTGAGCTGCAAGGTGCTGGAAATGACACTTCTATGACTTCTATGCACTTCTTATTCGAATCAGTCCAGGATGGAGTGTCGCAGCACCTGGCCGCACGAACAATGCAATGAAGTCACTGGGATTCTGATCCAACAGATCAGCCAGCGTTGCTAACTATGCTTTAAGGAGGAATGACTCTGGGGTCAGCTGCATCGTTTTGATCATGCAGGACGTAAGAATCATAAGTCGCATTGTGTATTGTAGTCAGTTGGAGTCAAAAGTCAGCCGTTGGATACACCGCTGGGCTAGCTTAGTCCACTTCTGCCACAGTAGCTGCCATTCTATATAACCCCATCCAAGCTGACAAAACGGCTAAGTTGTAGCCAGCAGTGCTGCTTGCAGCCACGAGCTCACAGGTTCCTGATCTCGATCTGGTGGTTGCCACTGCGCCTCTTTCCCAAAAACTGGGCGCGAAGGATTTGGAGAAACGTCGTTCACGGTTCTCAGTGGAGAAATATGTCAATCTGAAAGAATACCTCTCCATGGTTCCAAAGACATCCAGTCCGTATTTTTTGGTCAACAGTCGCTAGACTAAACTGAACATCAAATCCAAGATGCAAGTAACTTTGCTGTTCTGGACCAATGACTGAGCTGCCGTCCTCAACCTCTCCATCTTGGCTCAGCTGGATGAAGTAGGACTCAGCAAATCGCCAATGGGATGAACCCATGGATGTGCCATGGCTGTTCATCCAGTTGCCATCACTAGTCAACCATTCGGATAGTGTATATATATATATATGATTATATATATATATATGTGTGTGTGTAACTATATATATATATAACTAGCATATAACCTGCATAAGGATGCATAAGGGGTATATCAAGCAAGAATGAAGGGGCCAATCAGTGGACATGACATTGACATTGACAAATTGCTCAGAAACAGCGCGGAGTTTAAGACTGACCATCCTGTGTTGGTCAAGCCCTCTGAGGTGCTGCCATGACACCTCTGGATCCATCCCCGCAGCGAAACGGGACTGACCTGAGGGAATTTAATGCAGGTGCCCTCTGACCGTGGGTGTAAAAAATAGCCAAAGTGTAAAGTATGGTAAAATTATATAAATCCAAAGTTCAATCTCAGAGACTGACATTTGGGATCCGCCAGGCGGTAGCAAACCTGTCTTGCACATCATGGCGTGGATGCGTTTTTTGCGAGAGGTTGCGGGACAGCAATGATTGGGTGGATATCCCCACTGGCATCAGCAAACGCATCTTCAGAACGGAGCATGTGGCACCGTGATGTATCATGAATCATGATGCATCATGTACGTTAATCATTAACCAAAGATCGGATGACCGCACATATCATTTGGCTATGTTTGGCTATGGTTTCAACCTATTCCCCATTCTGCATCAATACATAATTCGAAGCATGCACATGAAACATGACAAAATGTGCTCAAGTGGGATTGTCATCCCATGTAATTAGTGACGGGTGTTGGTTGGATCGGGGTCGTTGGATTGGAATCTAGATTGGTCGGATCGGCGCGGCTGGATCGGAATTTAAATCGGTTAGATTGGGACGGTATAGATTCTATAGATCGCAACATAGCGGACTACCCCAGCCGTCCCGACCATCCCGCCCGTCCCGACCATCCCGACCATCGACTGTCCCGACCATCCCGCCCGTCCCGACCATCCCGACCATCGACTGTCCCGACCATCCCGCCCGTCCCGACCATCCCGACCATCGACTGTCCCGACCATCCCGCCCGTCCCGACCATCCCGACCATCGACTGTCCCGACCATCCCGCCCGTCCCGACCATCCCGACCATCGACTGTCCCGACCATCCCGCCCGTCCCGACCATCCCGACCATCGACTGTCCCGACCATCCCGACCGTCCCGACCATCCCGACCATCGACTGTCCCGACCAGCCCGACCGTCGACCATTCATCCATGATGTTGATCCAAGATCGTCTTTGACGCTGATTCTGCGACGCTGAACCGAACCTTTGGATGTTAATTGCGGACGCTGCTCTGTGATGCTGATTCGACTCGACAGTTTCTGACCCGGAATTTTATCCTGTATACTATTGTATACTCATGTAGTGACGGAAAGCACATTGACAGAAAGATACAGAAAGCACATGAAAACAGAAATCCTTGAGACCACCACGGCCCTGATCATCCCCAGGGCCTTGAAGGTGGCCTAGGCAACAAAACGGCAACAAAACTTGGAAGGCTCGGAGATGCTCGGAGGATCAAGTCATGCAGCTGAGTGCGCTACCTTCGAAATCAATACCTCTAAGGGGAAGTGTTCAGGGCTGTACAGTGAAGCTCCTTAGCAGATTGACTCAATTTGACTCACCTGACGAAACAGCAGCCATGCTGGAACCTCATTGGAACATCAAATTGTGTTGTGGTCACTGACTGAACGTCGCACAAAGAAGATTCGGACCTATATAACCAGTGCTAGAAATTGCTTGCATCTTCGATCGGTGCAAGGCAAGAGTCTCGCCACCCAAAGCGGCAGCGACTCTCCATACCTGCTACTACGTGTGAACATCGTGACAACGCTCAGTGAGATTGCCACCCAAGAGTAAAACCAATTATATACTCCACCCACAAAAATTGAACCAGAATCAGAAAGGGCTTGGAATGGTTCCGCAAACCGTGATAAACAAAACGCCCTACCGAGCCTGTCGCGGACTTGGGCAAAGTCAAGCTTGCGGCTTCTGTCTCCTTTCGTTTGTGTACGGCACTGGCACCCGCTGGAAAACATGGACCATGCCTTCTGGTGTGGGCATGTGGGTGTCACACTGGAATAATTTTTTTTATTATCCCAGTGTCTATGACCTACACTGGAGCCATTATTATTCTGAGGTGATCCACATCCAGAATAATTTGGTTTTTTAAATTCGAGTGACGTCCGATTGTCTTCTTTGGGCTGGTGGCTTCTCAGACTCAGCCGAGCTTCTGATCCGTCTCAAATCTTGCTCCCAGCTATCCAAAGATGAGATCTCTCCGACCACCTGCGCGAAAAACAACCGGATGCAATGGCAGCAGGAGCGTGACTGGAGCGAAACAAATGCCATTTTAGTCACCCCTTCTTCTCTGTCAAGCCATGAAAAAACACTGAGAAATGCCCCGTTTGTAGACCAACATGCCAAGGCTTAAAGTGGCAGACTGCGACGCCAACTGCTGCACTCTGTGCACTTCCACTGATTGCCTTTGGTGCTTCTTGCTGCTCGTAGTCTTTTCGATCGCTCCAGTATTTGAACCTAGGTCGCTTTGGTTCTTTTTGGTCGAAGCCGATAACTTCAAGGGTTGCACTGACAGGTGTCTAGTGCATCAACTGTACTGCCCGGGCCACAATATCGGTTACATTTCCGAATCCAAAGTGGTCGTTCTACAGATTTTGCTATGATGGGAGAAGTGAATGCTGGATCCGCATGGATCCGCAGTATACTAAATTTCTGATTCTCAATCTCAACCTATCATTCATCATAGTCAGCAGAGCACCCAAACAAGATCAGTCAAGCACAGTCCGGCTATCCTTCACATTCTTTTCCTCCAAGCAACTCATGGTTCTCCAAGACCACCCACTTCTCGGACCAGTGGTGGAGGAGGCCTGGCAGTTAACTTTGCACATGTTTTTGCCTGCCAAAAAACGGGCGTTTCCCATTGCCATGTATGCTTACCAAATTCGAAAATCTCTTGAACAATGCTGAAGATATTTAAGTATATTTAAGAAAATTGGGTCAGCAAATTTCATCGAAACCAGACAGCAACTGACGATGATGGTACCTTTGGACTTCTTTAGAAGCAAACCTTCCTTTCGCTCAGGATGAGCTCTTCTCGACTTGGTGTTGCACAAAAATGTACAACGGATTCACCATCTCATCTCATTGCGGTGGCGGAAGTTTTTCCTGGTACCAACATATCCGGAACATATCATATCGTGATGAACACATATGCTTTCGGAATCTGATACAGCAGGTGCCGATACCTCATGGATCTTCAATAGCTATCCATGCTATCCGTATCCGCCAATGAAATTTGGCTGAAAATGACTGAAGGCCATGGCTAGGGCCGAAGTGACTGAGCTTGGCTTCCACATGCTGAGAGATGGACGTTTGAAATCAAACCGTTTGACACCCACTGCTGTGTCTTTGGCACGCGCACAGGGTCCCATGCTGGCCTTAGCTGGCTATGATTCAACCTTGAAACAATCACATTGAAACTATGGCTATACGGCTATGTGTACAAACGTACCAAAAGCTCCGGGTGAGGTTTTGAAGATCCCCACATTGGCACCGGCAACTGTCACCTGTGAACCTTGTTCTTTGCCACTTCACACCCGCATTGGCGAAAAGATCCCGACTCTGGGGCCCAAGGCCAAAACCGCAGCAAGAGCTTTGCAGTGGGATGGCGGGACTGTGGCGACGTGGGGTCAAGACCTCCGCGGAGCATGGCCCCAAGTCCAGGGAGTGTCCAGGGATGGAAAGAAGATCAATTCTCGCCCGCAGCAGTCACAGGAGGTTAGTGGTGGTTTGAAGAAACAACATATATATACATATATATATAATATGTATATATATAATGTATACATACATACATACATATATATATAATGTATGTATGTATGTCTGTCTGTCTGTCTGTGTATGTATGTATGTATGTATGTGTGCTTGTATGTGTGTGTATGTGTATGTGTATGTGTATGTGTATGTGTATGTATGTATGTGTATGTATGTATATATATATGTATATATATATATATAATGTATGTATATATATAATGTATGTATGTAATGTATGTATGTAATGTAATGTAATGCAGTGTAATGTTATGTAATGTTATGTAATGTTAGGTAATGCAGTGTAATGTTATGTAATGTTATGTAATGTTATGTTATGTAATGTTATGTAATGTTATGTAATGGTATGTAGTAATGGTATGTAGTAATGGTATGTATTGGTATGTAATGGGATGTAATGGGATGTAATTGGATGTAATACATATACACACACATATATATATACATACACACATACATATCAATAACGATAAACTCAAGCTAATTCAATGACAATCAGCCAAAGTGGTTCTATCATGTTTCATCCGGAGACTCCATCCGAACAAAGCTAAGCATCCCGGCGCACGGAGCAACTTTGACTTGGTCTCCAACGACAGGTGTAATCTTTGAAAATTGCGAGCCCCTGGCGTCGCCAGGTCTGGTCCCATGCTGGCGCAGTTGGGATCTCACAATGTTCATTTAGTACATACTGTTCAGCACCTCCGGGTCTTGGAGAACTTTGGCTACCTGGTTTAGGATGAACTTCCGCTCAAGTTTGGCTTTGTAGACAATCTGCATGTCATAGTCAAGATGACCTGGCACAATCTAATGATCTAATGATTGTGATACTTGGCACCTCCCACAAATGACACAGCATGGAACCTGCCAAAGGGAACACAAATGTGGTCAAATGTGGTCAAGTTGTGGAGACCCTCAGCAAAGCATCTTTGATCCATCAATCATCCAATCATTCAATCAGCCAACATCACCAAACACCAAAGTAGCATGTCCCATTGCCTTGCAGAGTACAGTCCTGCACAATGATGTCCAAATCCTGAGCTTTCAGCATGCGAAATCCCAGCCCAAAGGCTTGGCATGGCTTGCAATGAACTAACGCACCATGGTCCACAGAATATCTTTCATATGGTTTTTTGAATCAAAGGAGGTTTTGTCATTTTTGTCTTACTGTCATGAGATGCGCATGGGGTTTGCACGGGCATGACTCTCTGATAGGATCAAGAAATGGTCATGAATTAGTATCAGTAAGGTTCTTTTCCGTGGAGTTGGTCTTCACGGCTTCCACATTATCCAATTTTGAGCCACGAATGACCCTGAAAAATCCATTATATAAATGTTCCTTCCGTCATCTTCCAGCTTGTGTTCTGCCCAAGTTCCGATTCCAGCAGTGTCTCGATTGGCACCCATTTTGCCTGAAGGGTCGGTCATCCTTCAGGCAGAACCATCCAGAACCATCACGTGTCAAACATTTTACGAACAATACAGGTTGTCAACATGTGAAGGTTGAAACACTCGCCGCATCAAAATGACAAAACATATATATATACATATTTATGCATATGACATGAATTATCATGAATTAATCTACGAGCACATACTGACATTCCAAAGGGTGCACGCGTGTATGTACAATTATGTACATAATTGAATGATATTGACTGTGCATCCAAAGTCGTTTTTCTCTCCCCTCTCTCCCTCCTATTTGCAGGGCTCTGGTGACGGTCAACAGCCATTCTGCCGCTGCACCTGGTCAAATTGAATGGCACCACTTGGAGCGAGGTGGCCCAGCTTGCAGGCTTTGGACCAATCTCCTGTCCAGTCTGGCTCGACAAGCTCAACAAGCCAAGCCTCATGGGGGAACTTTATCCAAACACTTGGGCATGACCTCAACTCTGATTTTTGGTGTTGGCCAAGCTTCCATATTTTGTGACCTGAAACTTTTGGACTATATTTGGATTATTTTGGATGCATTTGGTTGGTTGAATCGGCTATCAGTAAATCCTTTTTCAACTCTCTCTCTCTCTCTCTCCATTGGAATTAACTGTAGCAACCCATTTTTTGCCACCCTCTGGTAAACTAACCATTTGCTGTGGAAAATCCAACCTAGCTGTGGTTTCCATCGATGTTTACATGGCCCATTTACTTCGATGATTTGGCCCCAATGGCTTGATCCAACCTGCTTGCAGTAGCACTCGGTAGGTGGCACCCCGCAGCTGTCCCAGAGTAGCAAAGGTGCTGGCCACGAAACCTGCCGTTGTGGCTGACTGGCCAAAGGGGTGACAATACCAACGTGACATGTGCTATCTATAAACTGTATCAACTAAATTCAACTAATTCATTGTTTTAAAACAATGTATATATTGTGATATGATATGATATGATATGATATGATATGATATGATATGCGCGTCCAAGTCTCCTTGCTGAGCCGTGGGCTCTGCGAGTCATGTCTCATGTCCTTTCGTTCTGGCGTTTGATTCGACATCCCAGGCCGAGTAACTTTCCATGGTCAGGAATTCCAGGGCATCCACCCACACCTTGTGTGATTTTGGAATGAGATTTGCGAAGAACTAAGAACGCACTTAAAGATCCGTGTATCTTGAGGAAAACGCACACCGAGGCAGGGCAAACGAAACTATCCACAACTGAACTACTAGTCTCGCATAGCAAAGCATCCTTTACAAAAGTATCTATGTTGAGTTGAAGTGCACCCTTAAACATCCTTAAACTTGTTTCCAATGTCGTTTTCACCTTTTCTTACTCCCTTGCAACTCCTGACGCTGCCCAGTGGCCGTGATGCGTGGCGCGAACCTGTCGAAATCTGTCGAATTACAAATACGCACTGGAAGTGCACAGGTGCTCGCGTAGTCTCCAACATTAGCAACATTGCTCTACAAAAGGACGGCATGGAGGAAATCCATCATCAAACAATAATTAACGGTTTGGGAAACACTCTTCACACAAACACAAGCACTGGCAACATCAATCCAACGAAACATTATCAATTTGGAACCTTGAACCAATGGTTCTTCGAAGTTGGCCTTGAAACAAACCAACGGGTGTCATGTCGGAACACACACATCTCTTGAACATATTCCACCAAACTCATCCAGTAAGCTCTGAAGTGAAAGCAAAACATAGTACTAGTACTAGTAGAAACATAGAGGAACCACAAAACTCATACTAAGAATGTATCACGATATTATTTTTGTAGAAACCTCTAGGTCCCAACATTTCAACCTCCATTGGGAGAGCTGGCCAAGCAGCTCCGCCCCGGTGAGTGGCAGGAGCTGTGAGTTCTGCAACTGTCTCGCACTGCGCCGCACGGAGATCCTTGGTGGCGCCATGCCGACGTGAGGTTGGACTCATGAAATTTGCACGCCTCGCTATTTGTGAGGATATTTTTTTTTAAAATGTTGCGACCAAAATAAACCACAAATGAATATAGCAGCTCTTGCCTTAAGTTTTTTCCTATCTGTTGAATTCTCTTGATATGATTCCGTGTGCTGCAAAGAACTGGGGCTGCAAGAATTAAATGCTACCTGATCTACCTGAATCTACCTGGTAGCTGCTACCTTCGCAGCTTACACCTGCATATTGAAACAAGGCTCTGTCCCCAGTGATCCAAGAGCCTGGTAGTTGCATCCAGTCCATCGGCCTCAGGCTGTTGCCTCTCTGGAACCCCAAAATATTCGCCCACGGCGTTAGGCAGTGTCAGCAGGTCAACCATCCCAAATCGACCAGCTTGCCCTATTTTGCCGTACCAGTACCATTGATCCCCACGGGGTCCCCACCTTCATTTTCATGACTCAGTGTAGCAATATCATGCTTTCAGTTGCGCGTCAGAACTTTCAAAGCAATCAAACAAATATCCAAAACTTCAGAGAACCTACCCCGAATCATTTCCGCATCCGCTTACCATGTCGCTTCCAATGCCTGTCCAGGTTTCATCGGGTCCAAGAGGCAATGTGTTGTGCCCCATGCATCAGGCCACTGACCGGCTGTGCCACAGCACCACGCACACCCTTCAGAAAGCCTTCGCCAAGGCCACGCCAGCCTGGAAGGGAATGCATGGGAATCCTGCCATGAGACAAGTTCCCAAAGGTTATGAAGGATTGCAATTGATTACAATTCTTCCATAAATGGCTGCCACGAGTCTGCCACGTTATGTGGTCAACGTCGGATTATGAAACTTCCCGGTCGGATTGTGAAACTTCCCAGACGGATTGTGCAACTTGGATTGTGCAACTTGCCAGTCGGATTGTGAAACTTGCCGCGCGGATTGTGAAACGTGTATTGTGAAACTTGATATTCGGATTGTGAAACTATAAAGTAGGATTGTGCAACTCTAAAGGTGGATTGTGAAACTCTGGGGTCAGATTGTGAAACTGGTATTGTGAAACTCTAAAGTTCCATGGGGGTGGGAATTTTGATATCGTCTTAACCTTGTGGGCAATCCAAGTCAGTTTGCAGTTCGATGGGGGTGGGAATATCTTAACCGTGTGGACACTCCAAGTCAGTTTGAAGTTCCATGGGGATCCATGGGGGTGGGAATTTTGACATCATCTTAACCTTGTAGACGTTCCAAGTCAATTTGAAGTTCCATGGGGGTGGACATTTTGACAACGTCTTGCTCTTGTGGACGGCACGTGTCATTTCCAAGTTTTATGGGGTGGGAATTTTGATATCATGTCACCTTGTGGACACTCCAAGTCAGTTTGAAGTTCCATGAGGGTGGGAATTTTCAGAGAGCGTGCAGAAGGGCACGAATTTGATTTTGGCAAAGGCGGCCACTTGCGGCCACTTGCTCTGGCGGCCACTTACACTTGCGGCCACTTGCTCTGGCGGCCACTTGCGGCCACTCGATTGGCTGCAAGTGGCTGCAAGTGGTTGCCGATGAAAAGAGTATGCGGGCGGCCACTGGCGGCCACTCGAGTGGCTGCAAGTGGCTGCCGATGAAAAACCAAATGCTGGTGGCCGCTGGCGGCCACTGGAGTGGCTGCAAGTGGCCGCGGAAAATGTGGAAAAGTTTCCGTGGGAGGATGTCAGGCGGCCACTTGCGGCCACTTGCGGCCACTCGAGTGGCTGCACGTGGCTGCAAATGGATGCCATTTCCAAAATCAAATTACGCGCCTCCTGCGTGCTCAATGGGAATTTTGATAATTAACGTCTTGCTCTTGTGTCATTTTCAAGTTCTATGGGGGCTGGAATTCTTTGGAGGAAGTGTAGTTGCAGAGTTGCACAATGCTGGGAGTTGCACAATCTGTTAAAAGCAGTTGCGCACTCAGAGTTGCGCAGTCCTACGAGTTGCGCAAGCAGAGTTGCGCAATCCTGGAATCCTGGAAGTTGCGCAAGCGGAGTTACGCAAGCGGAGTTGCGCAATCCGGAGAAGTTGCGGAATCGGACTTTATTCCCATAGATTCCCATGTTATCCATGTTTCACAATCATGTTGCACATTACACGTTTGAAATCTTGGCCTTGTGGCCAGCTTTCTTGCAACATCTTGCAACGACTCGCAACTCATGTCTTTGCCAACAGTGTGTACGCCCAGTGCATATCTTCCGGCAAAGCTTCTAGGCCAAGGCCTCCACATACCTGAAATACACCTAGCATCACCTAGCCAAATACGCCTATGGACAGCCCCCTCTGAGCTGCCAAAAATGAATAAAAATAACAGCCAAGAATTCAAACGACTGGCTAGCTTTACCCAAGAGCCTTTCCACATGATAATTCAATATAGTTCACACACCATGCCATTTGTTTTTTGTTTTTTTGTTTTTTCCAGGATCTTGCCTTCAGTCCTCCTGTGGCTCCCCGCCTTTGTTTCGAAAGCCATGGATGGGGGCTGCAACTAGTCCAGTGACTCCAGATACCACATGCCGTCCGAAGACCTGGTTTCCAGGAGTTTCCTTCTGGATGCTGCTACAGTATGGAATGTCTTGATGTTTCCTTCAGATTCAAGAGAAACACATAGAAACACTACGTGCGTGCTGACCTCATTCAGCAAAACGTCTAGACTCACATAGGGAAAAACATGAAACAAGTAGAAACCCGGAGTCTTGAAACTGCTCTGGTCTGGAAGCACTGTGCAGAAGCACTGCCAGTGCCTTCCGTGATTTGTTTGGGTTCCAGGAGATCCGGCCTGTGTCCCGACAATGACGCCATCACCCACATGGTTCACATTGCCAGGCCTTGGAAGCACTTTTTGCAGGTGGGCTGGTTCCAAACTCCCAGCTTTTTGGAATCTTCTCTCTTTTCTTGAACCCCAGGGTGTAGAGGCTGGAAGGCGCGACTACAGCCACATTCTGATGTATCCATGCGGGTACAGTAGCATCATTTCTCGTGCTCGAACAGCCTTTTACAGTCCCACGCGTTAGTGAGAACAAACGGCCCTGGGCATCCCACACACACACACATCATTGAACAGAGCTAGGGACATGACAGCATTCCGTGACCCAAATGTACTATACCACCCCCAACCACAAGCAACGAGGGGCAAGTAGTTTTGACCACCGGTTTGCGTCAATGCATCCACTGTATCACCTGTCCGGCTATAGTGGGACACTTGGTATAACGGTATGCCCCTCAGTTCAGGTCACAGAAGGAAGAGCGAAGCTTCTTGACACGATTGTGGTTTCGAATGCTATGAAGTGACATTCTGTCCGCCCAACACTATCCCTGCTCCTAATACTAAACATCCCCCCCAATAATAAACACCCGGTTTAGCAATAGGGGGTGGGTATTTTGTATTAGGGTGCGAAGCTTCGCCCTAATACTAAATTAAAATCATCAAAACAACATAAAATATCATAAAATGTTATATTTCAAAATCGATTAAATTCCTCTTTGAAATCTAATTAAAATATTGCCCAAAATTGGATTTCGAAGGTTCCCCGCATATTGAATTAAAAAGTAAAAACACATTTTATACTTCAAAATCGATCAAAACCCTTTTTCAAATTGAATTGACATATTGCCAAAAAGATACAAACATTGGATTTAGAATGTTTCCCTAATATTATATAGATAGAACACCTTAATAAAAAACGCTTGCTTTTGATTTTAAAGGACGGACCCTAATCAAAAACACTCCGGTGTTGACTAGGGTGAAACCCTCGAATGGGACCTTCATTTTTAGATTGTTTTCTAAAGGGGATCAATTACCAATCAAATTGGCCAACTTCAAATTCCCCGAAATTGCATCGGACCCTAGTTTTCAGTATTTTGGGTACGTTTAGTAATAGAGAGAGGGGATTGTTACCTCAATTGTCTCAAGCGTACGATCCTGCATTCACATTGATACTCTAAAATGTGTAAACAAATCGAGTATGACTATGGCACAAGCCACGCAAACTCGGTAGCAAATCATTTGTCAGTCCCGGCCTAGGGCTCCAAAGAATTTGCCCACATGGGCAGCAGTCCCTCCGACAACTCCTGGCAGCCCAGGTCCCTCAAATCTTCGTAGCAAAACCTTGCCACAGCCAACCACACCCTATGGGAAACAGTCGTTGCAAATCTCCGGCCCGCCCACAATGTCACTATCCTCTGGATGAGGACGGAAGACCTCGGGAGTCTCTGCTACTTCTATCTGTGCATGGCTGCAATGGACCAGCTGTCGTCCTTGTACCAAGCTCTTGAAGCCTTCACCCTCAAATTCGCCAGTCATCACATCGCTGCCCGTCTTTAGGAAGAACTGCTTCACGCCACCTGCAAAGCTCCATCCCATCAACATAAGGAGTTGGTAACTTTGGGTTTGAATTGAGTAGAACAATCATGAAAACACATTAGTACTGGAAAGCGACTCAAAATATGATTATATAACATTATATAACATTATATAACATTATAAAACATTATAAAACATTATAAAACATTATATAACATTATAATACATTATATAACATTATATAACATTATATAACATTATAAAACATTATAAAACATTATATAACATTATATAACATTATATAAATCTGCAACAAGCTGCGGCTGCCGAACTCCCGCTGCCCTAGTGGTCACACAGGATGCTGGGGAGGCAGGGTGCTCAAATCTCATAGCCTTCCCTCCTAAGGTGATGTCCACATGACATCACATGACCACCCTTGGCACCATGAGAGTGTGCAAACCTAATTAATTCTAGCCGCCAAGGGATCCTAAAACATTACCACTAAACCCATAATCTGACACAAACCAAGCAACCGGCCACTGTACCAGGATAGTAGTTGATTTGTGAACATATTATTGGCCGCACCGTTCCCGATCGTGATCCTTTTTGCAGCCAATTTCATGTGTTCGCGCAGAGTGGCAAGGTTCTCCCTTGCCATGTCGTCTCCTTGTTCTGCAGCCCTCTCCCATAGCTGCTCACATTTGGACAGGTCTTGCTGCACCAAATCACCACCTTGGCGCATCTTGGTGCCACTAGTGCCACACCCACCAACAAGACAGGCGGAAACAAACTCAGGAAGACGTTCCAGAGTCCTTGTACCCAGCTCCAACACACTGCATAGACAAATAGATAGACAAACAAACAGATAAATATACATATACAGTGGATCACCCGAAACAGAAAACAACTTGGTGTGGAGAGAAAACATGTGCAACACTTTCTCATTCTTTGTGTCATCTTTGCCATTCCCATGGGCAGCTGACAGTCAGTTTCTGGTTTCCGAACTGGCACAAAAACGCATGTTAATCCACGTGTGCTGCACGCATGTTCCTATACGATTGGCATCTGTGTCATTTGTACAATCGTTCAGGGCAATCCTTGACATCTCAACCGCATCCAGAACTGTCTATGATCAACCATAACAATCATAACTATCATAAAAAACATCCAGAACCATCCAAAGCTATTGTATGCTATTGTTAGCAGGGTGCAATGATGCAAAACGCACTGAACAAATCATAAAGATTTTGATTTTTATTCACCAAGTGACGATAGTATGCCAAACCCAGGTTGAACTGCGCGGTAGTGTCTCCATTGGCCGCCTCTGTGGCCCAAAGCTCCAGTTCTGGCGGGAGCTTCTCCGCCTTCTGCGCCTGGAAATGCTCGAGAATGATGTGAGATGACATGTGGATCATGAAGAATTTGATTGATGATTCAAAAGGCTGAGCATGATGGGGGGATATGAAACGGAGGAGATGAGAAAGAAGTATTATGACGAAAGGAGGACGGGGATGGCGAGGATCAGGGGAGGATCAAGCAAATGAGGAAAAACAAGAGGAGAAACAACAAGGACATGCTGGTAAGAAAATGATGATGGTGATGATGATGAGGATGACGATGATGATGGTGGTGGTGATGGTGAAAGTGATGATGATAATGATGATGATGATGGTGATGATGATGATGATGAGGACGATGACGATGATGATAATGACGATGAGGATGAGGATGAGGATGAGGATGATGATGATGATGATGATGATTATGATGGTGAGAATGATGATGAGAATGATGATGAGGATGATGATGATGGTGGTGGTGGTGGTGACGGTGAAAGTGATGATGATGATAATAATGATGATGATGAAGACGATGATGACAATGACAATGAGGATGATGATGATGATGATGATGGTGATGAGAATGATGATGATGAAAATGATGATGATGATGGTGGTGGTGATGGGGGATAGTGATGATGATAATGATGATGCTGACGATGATGATGGTGATGATGATGATGATGGTGATGATGACAATGACGCTGACGCTGACGCTGACGCTGACACTGACGATGACGATGATGATGATGATGATGATGATGATGATGATGATGGGGATGATGATGATGATGATGATGGTGGTGGTGGTGCTGCTGCTGATGATGATGAGGATGATGATGATGATGATGATGATGGTGATGATGACGACAACGACGCTGAAGCTGACGCTGACGCTGATAATGATGAGGATGATGATGGTGAGGATGATGATGATGATGATGATGATGATGATGATGATGATGACAATGACGCTGATGCTGACGCTGAGGCTGACGCTGATGATGCTGCTGCTGATGATGATGATGATGGTGGTGATGATGATGAGGATTCGGATGGCTAAGACATCACTTGCGCCTCCACAATTTCATCACTTGCGCCTCCACATCACTTACGCCTCCGTACATCACTTACGCCTCACTCAGCTTATCACCTGCACCTCCCATGACCTGATTCCCATCACAGCACGCGGAATTCTTCTTTTTGCTCATAGCAGCTACATGTTCGTTCTTGTTATTGTTGTTGTTGTTGTTGTTGGTCATATCCGTGCTTGACGCGTACCTCTGTTGCTGTGTGCGGTCCCAGCCGTCTGCGTGGTGAAGAAAGATACGTGCGCGCTGCGACCTTTAGGGTTTGGGGTGGGGTGGTGGGTGAGGGGTTGAGGGTTTAGGGGAGACGTGGCCAGGGTTTGAGGGTGGAAGGTTGTAAGGGTGCGTTGTGCTTCTTGGTGTTGCGTGCTGGGGTTAAGAGAAACCTGAAACCACTAAGCCACTGCGTGGTCGCGATGCATACGCAGCAATTACACAATTAAAT
>CAMXCT020001424.1:502500-510000 GCA_947184155.2 Cladocopium goreaui | reverse complement strand
TGATGATGATGATGATGATGATGATGATGATGATGATTATAATTATGATGATGATGATGCTGCTGCTGATGATGATGATGAGGATAAGGATGAGGATGATGATGATGATGATGATGATGATGAGAGGAGGACGACGACGACGATGATGATGATGATGAGGATGATGATGATGATGATGATGGTGGTGGTGATGGCGACAATGACGCTGACGCTGACGCTGATGATGATGATGATGATGATGATGATGATGATGACGATGACGATGACGATGACGACGACGACGAGGAGGATGAGGATGAGGATGAGGATGATGATGATGATGATGATGATGAGGATGAGGATGATGATGACGATGATGATGATGATGATGATGCTGATGCTGATGATGATGAGGATGATGATGATGATGATGATGGTGGTGGTGATGGCGACAATGACGCTGACGCTGACGCTGATGATGATGATGATGGTGATGATGATGATGATGATGAATGATGATGATGATGATGATGATGAGGATGATGAGGATGATGAGGATGATTACGGTGATGATGACAATGACTCTGATGCTGACGCTGACGATGATGACGGTGATGATGATGATGATGATGAGGATGATGCCCTTGTGATTCGAACTCCATATCATTATATGATAGTCCCCTGACAGCCATTACTCAGTACACCCAGATTCTATAGACCCAAAGTATCAAAATGGGAAGCACAGTAACACAGTAATTGGAATTGAGATGTACCGAACAAAAAGTGCCTTTGGGGAAACCTGTGGCCACAGATGCTAAAACAGCTCAAACTGTAAATGTCATATCACTCATCACGCATTCCCATAGGTTGACAGCAAAGATTTTCTTACTTGCTCAATTCGATAACCAAAACCATAATAAATAAATAAATATATATCTATCTATATAAAATTAAATATATTTAAATATATCCTGTATAAACGTGGGTTTTATGAAGCACTGTTTCCCATATATCATATATAGAATCAGAACCACCATTGCAATGATGCTGGGTCCCAACAAATACAAGTAGGCGCTCTTTAAAGCCAGAAGCAAAAACATAGCACCTCTATAGAATCAGGAGTCTACTTTCCATGCACCCAAAAGGCTAGATCAGAAACATGTTGTATAATTATATATAGAGCACGTCCTCTAGGATTTGTTTAACGTCAGCCTGACGGTCACGCGCGGATTCGGAAACTAGAAAAACGTGATTCGGAAACTAGGGTGAGCACTGATTCGGAAACTAGACATTCGGAAACTCGGAAAACGTGATTTGGAAACTGTCATTCGGACACTGGGAGAAATGTCATTCGGAAACTAGGATGAACGCTGATTCGTAGACTGTGATTCGGAAACAGGAAGAAGATGATTCAGAAACTGGGAAAACGATATAGGGCTTTGGGGGGGCGGTGTTAAAAACTGCTTGGAATCTTGATAAGAACCCTTGAAAAGGTGAAACTGTAAAGTTGAGAATATTTTTGTATGTAAGTCTTTGGGCAGGGGGAGGTTTTAAACATGACTTGGAATCGTGACCAAAACCCTTGGAAAGGTGAGGCTGTGAAGTTGAGGAAACTAAGGGCTTTGGGGGGGCGGTGATAAACATGATTTTGACTCGTGACAAGAACCCTTGGAAAGGTGAGGCTGTGAAGTTGAGGAAACTATTGCATGTAGGGCTTTGGGAGGGGAGAGGTTTTAAAAATAACTCAATCGTGACACAAACGCTTCGCAAGGGAAGGCTGTGAGATTGAAGAAGACTATTGCATGTTGGATCATGTTGGGCTTGGACCTGTAGTTTTTGAATCGTGTAATCATAGTTTCTGAATCTTGAACTGGTAGTTTCTGAGACGGTATTTGTTCCAGCCGGAGATTTTCCCACGTTCGCCTCCAGCTGCTCTGCCATGGCCTTTGCAAGGCTATCTCCTCTACTGGATGCATATTGGAACATGGCTAGAGCCTGGCGCAAGCTGAAATCAAACAGCAGATCTCATTGTGGTCTGCTGCTGTGCTGTTCAACTTTTGCACAAACTATCATATGGTATGCTCTTGGCCAAACAGCTAAAGAAGAGTGGCCAGCACATCTCTCTCAACAAGTCCTGGGTGCCAATCCAGCCAAATCCAGCCTATCATGCCAGTGCCAGGTATACTGATACCCAAGTCACCCCAAACGGCCTTGTCATTGTCCTTTGCCACGCCATTGCCTTTGAGATAAGCCAAGGCAACCAAATAGACAGATGGAAGATGGCCTTCGTCTGCCCAACTGCAAAAGGTGGTCACATGTTCCTTCAACCTTGGCTTTGCTTGAGCAGCTTCCCAATCAAGTCCTTCTACCATCTTTTGCGAGTACCATCTTTCTTGCCTCAAACTATTTCTTCAAGTCAAGCCACTTGCGAGAAGAATGCGCAACACATCGTGTGAACATACATTTTTTGTTCACCAAAGAATGTGCGCAGGCAAGGATCTGCCCATACGAACAAAGCGCTGCAAAGCAATGCTAGCGAACAGCTATCTAACTGTGCTCAGCTGGAAACCTTTACCCATATTCAAGAATAAGTCCACGTATTTAGCTGTGAGATTGTTGATATTCTTTATGCGCAGTCAAAAACATTCAATATTATAAATCTATTTATTATATATACGTACCTGCCGTGTAGAAAATACATTTGTAAATGTTTCGGGTCTTCTGCCAGGCCACAAGTTTGGCAGCGCCTGGCCACCATCGTACGCCATTCGCAGCCCTTGCCGCAACAGCTCAGCTGCTTGGCGCCGGCCCTCGTGCGTTTCTGGCAGCCGCAGCGCCGCCACTGTGCCGCGCCAGTAGGCTTTGGCATTTTGGAAGTCCACCTGGCACCAGCGTGCCACGGTGCAACATGGAGAAACACATCGACTATGGTTAAAGGACATCGAAAGACTGAACGATATGAAAGATTCAAGTTCAGGGGATATATGGTCATAGCTTGCAGCGTTTCCAGTTTCAAAAGCTGAGTGGAACAAAAAGCTGAGTTTCCAGTTTCCAGTTTCCAATTTCATGATCCTTCGCAAATACTTTGACGCCTCGAGAGCCTTCTTACAGTCCTCCAAGGCCAGCTCAGCCTGATCCAACAGCAGCCGCACGTGTGCCCGATTTGTGCAAATCTGCGCGACGGCCACTTTCAGTGGCTCAAAGTCCTGGCGAAAATGGAGACGGTGATGGCCTTTTCAAAGAGAACCCGCCATGGCAATATAAACAGGTATATCAGTGCAAGAGAGGACCCCCCCCGTCGAGTCTTTGCAATCATTTTGAACATCTTTGATCATCTTTGAACAAATTGGATAGCAATCCCAGTAGTCCATACCTCCGCTGGTAGTGGTGGACAGCCGCAAGAAGCTTGAACATGTGCAGCAGTCTCAGCATTTCTCAGCTACTCTCAAGTGCCCAACAGAAAATCAGCCTTAGAAGGGCTGCCACAAAAAAGACCCCCTCCACTCCACCGGTCCGTACCATGTTTTTTCCCCTTTCTCTTGGATCACTTGGAAGTCAGAGCCTAAAAATGATCAGCATACCCGCATACCCTCTTCCCAACCCTGCATTGCCCTCCTCCGAAAGGCCCCGGAACACATCGATAGCTTTCCAACCGATGGAAAGGCCTTCGCTGTAACATTCCAGGGCGCCCTCTTTGTCCTTATCAGGGAATGCAACAAGGTAGACTGCAAGCGTTGTAATCCAAATAGTCGAGGGGTTCCAATATGTTCTTAGCCCACGAGACATCCCTCAAACCAACCACTTCTGGAACAATCACCCCCGTTTCTAGTTGGCCCTTGGCTCCTCATCTTTCAGCTTCGCGTTCCCTTTCTCCTTCCAATCCAAGACGGTCTCGAGCTTGCTCATGCCGAGTGGGCACTAAATTCAGGTGCGAAATGCCAGAAACCTATTACCTATAGGTGTAGGAGTACCGGTTTTATCTTGAAGCTGGTGCTGTCCTTTTCTTTGTCCAGGCAACCGCGTGCTTGAAATAGCTAGTGCGCAGCTGGCACTGGTCAAAGCAACGTTGTCTTTGCAGCAGTACTTGCCTAAGATTTCTCCATGAACAAACCCACGAGAGCCGAGAGCATGAAGGTTCTCCCCTCTTGCTGACCCCTTCATTATAATAGGTCTGCCTTGGCGATGCAAAGACAAACAGCTGCGGGACATGCGGTGGCTGTCCAGCCAAGGTTGTCGTTATGGCCAGTCCCAGCAGATCCCGCCTCCAACCGAAAGGGTCCAGCCAATGGGATCTCCCAAGATATTCATGCTGCCCAGGACCTTGTAAGATTCCCACCTGCACAAACAGTAAGGCTCAGTAAGGTAGAAGGAGGCTGATAGTGATCTGATGATGTAGTTTCCGTGCATGAAATATATTGAAATATCTGACACATGGACACACGGACACATGCACGGACACGCACACGCGCGCGCACACACACACACACACGTACACACACACACAAACACACTTTCTAGCATCATGCGTCTTCCTAACATGACAGGAGCTTAACCGCCGAATACGACAGAACCATATCTTACGCTATGAAAATAAAATTCAAAGACATGTCAGCTGATCCAGGATGCCGGGGCACATACCGTGCTTGACGTAGGTCTGGAAAAGGTTCATGGCGAACACATGAAGGTCCGTGAACTCGGTCTCAATCCTAGTCCTCAGCAGGACCAGTAGGCAATTTTCTTGTCACGGTGATGTCACGGTGTGGATCATGATGGTAGCCCTACGTCCCAACAGCATACCCTCTGGTAATCAACCAGGCAATGGGAGATCCCCATCCTGTTTGGGAAATCAACCAAGTACGTTGTTGCAACATGTTAGAACTCAGGGATTGCATCTTGCATAGCGCATATTGCCACACACTCCACTCCATGCACCAGAATGTTTTCTCTTGATGCATCACGAAACACATGGAATGGCGTGGACAAATGTCCTTTGCTGCATGCACCCGCACCAAGAATCTCGGGTAACGCAAATCTTGGTGTGACATGGCCGAGGCTGGTGAGTACACCACTTCCAACCTGGGTTCGCTCGAGTGGCCCGTGGATTTAACATGATTTAACCACTATCACTCTCCTCTGTGATTGCTTCTACACTAACAGCTCTTGCGGAAAACACTGGCCAACAAGTGTGGTTGGCAAGGGAAGCAGCTGGAATCCCTTGAAGATTTGTTATGGATGGCCATCATCAATACATAGATGTCAAGAATATCTATTTCGCAGCAAGCCCCTGTTATATAATTACTTACTTCAAGCGGCACTGGTGATCACAAAGACCAGGACTCGCTGAGCAAACGTCAGGATTGTCCTTGGCACACGCGAACTTCATCAAACTTCTAGCTTCTCCGACTTCTCCCCTCTCTTTCTCGCTCTAAGACATCCCTAAACATGGTGGAATTTTGAGGCTTGAGGTCCAACAGAAACAGCAAAAATATCAGTCCCTCTTCGTTGTTTTAAAGCCTCCTTGTTAGCTTCCCAGCCGCACATCTTTGAAATTTCATAAACTGTCCTCCGCCATTCTTCAAAAAGGTGTTCCAAGTTTCTTCATCAAACCGTGGGAGCGGTAGGTTAGGCGAGCCAGCACACGCGAAAGCCACATGGACCTGAAGGACTTCGACTCCCGACAGAAAGGCACGCATTTACGGGACATCCCGTTCCTGAGATCACACATGGTCACACCATCCAATCATCCAATCATCCAACAGGGACGCTCCCAGATGTCGCTGGGTGCCCTGCCCTCCCTACCGCTAGAACTCTGATGCCTGAGAGCTTTACTTCCCGCTAAGGGAAAATGAATGAACATGAGCAACAATCACTTGGAAGGTTTGTTTAATATTATATACAGGGTTTTAGGCAGCAACATCTCCATGAATCATTGTTGGATCGAATCATATCTGCATCACAACTTCACCTGGATATGGAAAATCCATGCAAATCCAACGGCTAAATGGTCTCCTATGGGTCCCTATGGAACATGGCTGCCAGGTGAAGTTTTCCAAAGAATATCTCCCCATCTCTGGGCCATCAAATACTGCCATCAACGACCACTTGGGACAAGTTGCTGGAGCCACTGTGCATCAAACTGATCCTCTGCATCCTGGTTAAGGAAATCCAAGTGAGGGGCAGCCAATAACTTTACATCACTACCGCTGAAACATCCCATGATTTGAACATGTTTGAAACTCCTGAACAAATCCAGGCGGTTTGCCAACAATGGGATTTTAAGCTGACTTAATCCACAAACAATGGGCAGATCCTTCAACAATTACATTGGCCAAGTGGGCTGTAATATGTTGTGATCCAATGAACTCGTTGCTTGGCTCCGGACATTTTTGAGCAATGAGTTCTCCATGGGGTTGTGTCGGGTGATTGAGATGAAATTTCCTTTGACGATCTTATCTTTAGAACAGTGTTTTGCATACTATAAGAAACTGGACACCAAGAGGTTCCAACCCTTTCAAACAGGATCCCTTTACAAGGGCATGAGCAATCAGCAACTCAAACCATTGGCCGGCCCAAACCTCTACGAACGTCAACCTTTGGCCTATGAAAAAAAACGTCATGGATACATAAGAAGTTGCACTTTATTTTCAATTGTTTCTCCCATTATCATGCTTTCTTCAAGCGACCCATGAGCATACCAGACCATCACAGTACAACAAACATAGAAGCAAACAATGCTTGGGCCAGCTTGGGACTTAGGGCCTTAGGACCTTCGGAGACCATGTGTTCCTGGTTTCCGTCTGTTCCATCTCCAAATTGGACTCTGCTCCATGGAGCTCTCTCCTCCAAGGTAGTCGCTGAATCAGATCCAGATGCTGCAGCCTCCACATAAAAAACAACTTTTGGGAAACAGTTCGCAGGGATGACTGGAATCTTGTTTACATACCCTGTCTGCACATGTCTGCCTATGCCAGCTTTGGCGCAGCTGTCAGCCACGCTGCGGTAGCAGCAGTGCAGCTACCCTTTGGCCTGTCTTTGCTTCAGGATCTTGGCAGTCTTCTTCATGGGCATGAGAAACTCCACTTGTGCGATCAAGGCTCCTGGGACAAACGTCTGGTAGACACTATGAATTGTGTCTTGGGGTCTAGATTGACAATTTGCCCAAGGAGTTCAGGTTGGCCATGAACTTCATCATACTTCATCATACTTCATCATGCTTCATCTTTGACAGCCTGGTCATGCCTGATCCCTTGATACTGTATCCCTTGTAGGGCCTCTCTGCCACCATGAAACCGCAGCTTCTGTGCCGCCGCATGACGTGCTCCCAAAAGCACCGCACCCAGCGCTCCTAGACGGAACTTCTCCAGGTAAATTGGCCGCTTGGCTGTCTTGCCAGAGGGCACGTCTATACCTCTGCGCTGCTGTGCTTTTACCGTGCCCAAGTCAACATGCGAGGGAATCTGGATTTTCACGATTTTTTGCCGTGTCAATTAGGGTGGCAAGGGGTGACTCCGCAAAAAAAAC
>CAMXCT020001424.1:387500-497500 GCA_947184155.2 Cladocopium goreaui | reverse complement strand
ACTTTTCGACCCTCCGGAGCCACAAATCATTGTTAAAACGCAGTGTTTCGTGACTTTGCTACTACCTTTTCGCACACCTGCATCTTCTGTCTTCTGCCTCTTTCTCTTCTCTGATCTTCTTTCTTCCTCTCTTCTCTTCTCTTCTCTGACTCTTCCCACCTCTGCTTTTTCATCTGTCCATCTTGTCGGGAGTTTGACTTCTAAACTTCTTGCGGCCTGCCATGCGAAATCCATCTTTGCAGATCCTCTTCAAATGTCCCATGCCCGCAATTCGTTTTTAAAAATGCTGGAAAACATCACCTTTTGCTCACTTTTGCCAGGGTGCAGGATCCCTTGTGCCTGCCACACAGAACGACGCTTCAACGCCCAAAAGTGGCGCGAACATGTGGTGTTTTAATGTGTTTTTAATTTTTTTTTAGCATTTCTGACTTCGAAATGTAGTTCACGCCACAACGGCGTGCACTTTTTCAACATCTGACCCTCCAAAAGTGGTCCGAGGCTGAAGTGTTTTGTACATTTTGACTTCGAAATGTGCTTTGCGCCGCAAGGGCGTGCATTTTTTTCGACATCTCAACTTCCAAAAATGCTCGGAACCCGTCAGTTTTTAACACTTTTGACTTCCAAATGTGCTTCGCGCCACAAAGGCGTGCACTTTTTTGACATCTCAACTTCCAAACGTGGTCCAATGTTGGTGTGTTTTGAACTGAGCGAAATAGCGGGCCGCACTAAGCTCGCAATCAGTTTTGTGCATTTTGACTTGGAAATTTGCTTCGCGCCACAGCGGCGTGCAACTTTGCATCTCTCATCCAGATGGCACCCGCCGCTTTAGCGAGCCTACTTTTCGACCCTCCGGAGCCACAAATCATTGTTAAAACACAGTGTTTCGTGACTTTGCTACTACCTTTTCGCACACCTGCATCTTCTGTCTTCTGCCTCTTTCTCTTCTCTGATCTTCTTTCTTCCTCTCTCCTCTTCTCTGACTCTTCCCACCTCTGCTTTTTCATCTGTCCATCTTGTCGGGAGTTTGACTTCTAAACTTCTTGCGGCCTGCCACGCGAAATCCATCTTTGCAGATCCTCTTCAAATGTCCCATGCCCGCAATTCGTTTTTAAAAATGCTGGAAAACATCACCTTTTGCTCACTTTTGCCAGGGTGCAGGATCCCTTGTGCCTGCCACACAGGACGACGCTTCAACGCCCAAAAGTGGCATGAACATGTGGTGTTTTAATGTGTTTTTAATTTTTTTTAGCATTTCTGACTTCGAAATGTAGTTCACGCCACAACGGCGTGCACTTTTTCAACATCTGACCCTCCAAAAGTGGTCCGAGGCTGAAGTGTTTTGTACATTTTGACTTCGAAATGTGCTTTGCGCCGCAAGGGCGTGCATTTTTTTCGACATCTCAACTTCCAAAAATGCTCGGAACCCGTCAGTTTTTAACACTTTTGACTTCCAAATGTGCTTCGCGCCACAAAGGCGTGCACTTTTTTGACATCTCAACTTCCAAACGTGGTCCAATGTTGGTGTGTTTTGAACTGAGCGAAATAGCGGGCCGCACTAAGCTCGCAATCAGTTTTGTGCATTTTGACTTGGAAATTTGCTTCGCGCCACAGCGGCGTGCAACTTTGCATCTCTCATCCAGATGGCACCCGCCGCTTTAGCGAGCCTACTTTTCGACCCTCCGGAGCCACAAATCATTGTTAAAACACAGTGTTTCGTGACTTTGCTACTACCTTTTCGCACACCTGCATCTTCTTTCCTCTGACACTTTCTCTTGTCTGACTCTTCTGACCTCTGCTTTTCCATCTGTCCATATTGTCGGAAGTTTGACTTCTAAACTTCCTTCGTTCGATAATGTATCATATATACATGCATATATATATATATATACATATACATATTGACATATGTATAAACTAAAGAATAATGTAATATATTATAAAAATATCATGCAATATAATGTAAAATATCTATATAATAAAATAGAGTATAATGTAATATCTATCTACATATATATATAACTATAATGTACTGTATGTGTATACGTATATATTTCTATGACTATTGCGTAGTATTAACATATATCGCCCATATCGCATGTCCCATGGACATGGTATGACATGGTTCATGGATGTTCATGGGTGTTCATGGTTCCCTAATATTGGGATTCCATGGGGTTTCTCCATTGGCCCATGCCATCCCATGACCTTGGACTGCAGCAGCTGCATTGGAGTTGGCAGTTGAGATCCAGGCCAGCAGTCGCTGCCCAATTTCGATCCAGAACCTCAGTCGTCTTTCTCAGCTTCCCCAACAAGCTTGGAACATGAAGAAGAGCCGGCAGTGTTTGAACACTTCACAAGCTGCAACATGATACAAACACATTCCGAAAGTCATTCGAAAAGCACATTATATCACTTGTCAGGGGCTGTTCAAGTTCAACCAGCTGCACCAACTCACTGACCAAGTGCTGAAACTGTTCAAGGCCTCCGCATGTTCCACACAAGACACATGGCTTGTTTTTCAGCATCTTTCCACCAAGCGTCTCCATATCCAAGCGTGTTATCACTGGCTGCATTATGAGCTCAAACTCCTGGCAATATTTGTCAGTGGCGACAAAAAATTGATATATTCATCCTGGATGAATAACTTCTGATTTATAACATAACATAACATAACCATCCCTTCCCTTCCCAAGCACAACTGCAACACACCCACACACATGAAACCTGGTGTGCTTGGAAGCATCAATTTCATTTTTTGATTTTGATGTATGTAGTTGCCAGTGAATTGGTTGAATATCTTCAAGTATGGACAACGAGCACATCTGGCCCAGCACGGCCCTCCCATGGTGAGGCACCTTGAAATGCAAGATGCCACTTGGAACGTGTTCGATGCCTGGAACGAAACAGGCGCTTGCACCCAGCGCAACCCATCTCTTCTTGCCATTGGCCCTCTCCCTTTACCTTCAACATCACTCAACGAATCATGGCAGTGCAAAATGCACGATTTCCGAGCGATGTTTGATTCCCGAAGGGCATCATTGTTGGTTGCATTAATTTTAATATACACATATAATACAATATAATATAAAATAATATAATATAAGAAAATATAATATTAATATAATTTAATATAATATAATATAATAAAATATAATATTAATATAATTTTAATATAATATAATATAAGAAAATATAATATTAATATAATTTTAATATAATATAATATAATATAAGAAAATATTATATTGTATTATATTAAATTATATGATATTATATTATATTTTGGTTCGGGCACCTGCCTCTATCAATGTTTTGGCACACGTCCAATGTTGTCCTCGATGTTGTAAGTGATGTTGTGAATTTCTCGTTTTTTTTCCACGTAAATTTTGATGTTTTAAATTTGGCGTTTTTTTTTCTCACGTAAATTTTGATGTTGTAAATTTGGCGTTTTTTTATTTTCTCACGTAAATTTTGATGTTGTGAATTTGGCGTTTTTTGTTTTCCTCACGTAAATTTTGATGTTGTAAATTTGGCGTTTTTTTTCCTCACGTAAATTTTGATGTTGTAAATTTGTTTTTTTTCTCACGTAATTTTTGATGTTGTAAATTTGGCATTTTTTTTTCGCACGCAAATTTTGATGTTGTAAATTTGGCGTTTTTTTTCCTCACGCAAATTTTGATGTTGTAAATTTGGCGTTTTTGTCATGTAAATATTGATATTGTAAATTTGGCATATTTTTTCTCACGATTTCTCACGTAAATTTTGATGTTGTAAATTTGGTGTTTTTTTTCCTCGCGTAAATTTTGTTGTAAATTTGGTGTTTTTTCCCGACGTAAATTTTGATGCTGTAAATTTGGCATGTTTGATTCATTGTGATTATGAAGTTTTGATTCATTATTCTGATAAGTGATAAGTTAAGTTAAAGTATCTGTTTTTGTCAGCCCACCAGTTGAAAGGTTATTAAGTTATCAGTAAGTTATCCATGTCAATGATGATAAAATTACATGTTTAAACATTAAGTTCAAGTTAAGTTCAAAAAAATAGAAAAATACTTTTAAAAACATGGTAAATTTCCGGTACATCCGAACGGTTCAGAACGGTTCAGGCGTATCAGTTTCTGATACATCCGAACGGTTCAGAACGGTTCAGGCGTCTCCGAACTATCCCGAACCATTCCGAACTATTCCGAACTAATCCGAACTCAGGCCTCCGATACATCCGAACGGTTCAGAACGGTTCAAGCGTATCAGGTTTTTGCCTTAGATTCTAAGCTTAAAAGTGGGCAATTTTTACAACATATTATCATTTAAGTTAACAAGTTGAAGATGCATGACTTGTAAGCAAGTAAAGGTTTTAAGCTATGAGGTTTTAAGTTAGTTACAAATTATAAGAGGAAGAAAAGTTGTAAGACAAGTGATGTCAGTTGCAAGTTGTGAGTTGTAAATTGCCATAAGCCAAGGTACTTCAAGTAAAACTTCGGTGAAGAAAAACATGTCTGAAAGTAACTTAGGCTGTGACACAAGTCGTGGCAGAATGTTTTCCCAAAGAACGGGGCTGGAAGAAACTTAGGCTAAATTTCACAATCTTCTGACAAGTATATGTCACACCCAAACCCGTCTAAGGCAGGCAATCTTGTCACGTGAGCGGTCAGTGGCCCTCTGAGATCCATCCTGGGGGCAAGGATGGGGAAAACGGTGTGACACCTGAACCGTTCTGAACCGTTCGGATGCATTTCATATAGTTCGGAATAGTTCGGGATAGTTCGGGATAGTTCGTGTGTTTATATTAAGCTCTTGCCTCTATAATTTGCCTGTGTGTCATCACACATTTGCCCATAAGTTTACAGCACTAGTCACACAGTACTTCAGTGAGATCGAATTTTGCCTGGTTTCGGGGCGCGTAGAGTCGCGTTGCGTGCGTGCGTACGTGCGTGGACGTGCGTGCGTGCGTGCATCCTGATCGGACCTGCCTTTCTCGCAGGTGAGTCTTGTCTTGTTACCTGCCGTTACCTACCAGTTTTACTTGCCACAGCCTACCAGGATCTACCAGGTTTAAGGAAACGAATTAGTTCATCATTTATTCAGAATTATGCAACACTTACAAGCAGGAAGTGACGATGTGACAACGCAACCGTGTACCAATGTGTGACAGTGACCCACATGACGACAAATCCCATGACACGCATTGCCCCCTGACGACACATTACCCCCTGACGACGCATTGTGACAACACATTCCCTGACGACGCATTGCCCCCTGACGACGCGTTACCCCCTGACGACGCATTGTGACGACACATTCCCTGACGACGCATTGCCCCCTGACAACGCATTACCCCCCTGACGACGCATTGTGATGCATTGTGTGTATATTATTGCCTGACGACACATAGCCTGTTGACAGGCTAGGCATGACGAGCAAGGGCGTACTGTATTCTTTGTATGTGGGAAGATAAATAGAGGAATGTAGAGAGGAAGAGGAGCCGGAGGGCAGATATAGGGATTTGGCCTGATCACCAAGGCTAGGTTATGTCGAAATATATTGTCAAGATCGTGTGGCGTGCTTTTGCAACCTCAGTTGAAGATCCTTGAGGCAAGGATCAATCATTAAGTTGAAGTAGTAGAACCTTCTTATCTTCTTACCAAACCCAAACGAAGAGAGCGCCGGAGTGTTCCAGGAGAAAGCTCAGGAAGGTCAATGAAAAAGTATTGAGCGTGTAGCATTGAGAACATGCGGGAGTTGAGTGCGTAAGATCAAGAGCCTGCTGGAAGTTCCAAGGCTAAAAGCATAGCACAGGAGGCTAGCATCAAGAGAACGCTGGCAGTTCCAAGAGGAAGTCAAGAGCGTAGCACCAAGAGCGTGTTGGAAGTTCCAAGAGAAACCTAAGCGAGCAATACCAAGAGAGCGTGTTGCAGGACCAAGAAAAACCTAAGAGTCTAGCATCCAGAACGTGTTGGAGGCCAGAGCGTAGCATCAAGCGCGTGCTGGAATGCCTGAGGAAGAACAAAAGAGCGTAGCAACTAGAGCGTCCTGGGGTGTTCCAGAACAAAGCTAAGAGCATAGCAGGAAGAGCGTGACTTTCTCCAGACCGCAGCGTCAAGAGGCGGAGCGTAGCACCAACAAGAGCGCGTTGGAAGTTCCAAGAAAAATTATAAGAGCGTATCATCACAATTGTGGTGGACCGTAGCGTCAACAGCATCTTGGACTGTTCCAAGACGAGGTTCAGCGCGTAGCATCAAGAGAGTGTCAGAGCCGGAGCCAAGAACGTAGCATCAAGAGCGTGTTTTAATTCAATGTGTCACAAAAAGAAGCAAAAATAGCGCGCCATGCTTCAAGAGAAGCCAAGGGCGTAGCGTCAAGAGCGTGCTGGCACGTCCCAGGACAAGGCAAAGAGAAAGTGTTGGAAGATAAAACACACCAAGAGCGTGTTGGAAGTTCCAATAGACAGCTAAGAGCGTAGCATCAAGAGCTTGCCGGACTGGCCCAGGAGAAAGCTAAGAGATGCTCAGAGCGTAGCAGCAAAAGCGTGTCGGAAAACCCAAGAGTAAGCCAAGAGCATAGCACCAAGAGCTTGTTCGAACTTCCAAGAGAAAATTAGCATAGCATTCAAGAGGCGACTGTCTCCAGAGCGTAGCGTGAAGGGCGTGCTGAAACGCCTCAGGTGAAGGCCAAGAGCGTAGCATCAAAAGAATTTTCAAAATCTCAAAGAGCAAGCCCAGAGGCTATAGCATCCAGAGCATTTCGTTTGTTACTCTTCCCTTTCGTTTTGTCTTCCCTTCTGTTCCCTACGTCGCTCCTTTCGGATTAACTTCTGCTCCGTTCGTTACTTCCTCCCCATTGTTTCATCTTATTCGTTCACCTCTTTCTCTCATTTAAAGGCGTTCATTTCGCGAAGTCCGTCGTTTCGCTCAAATCTTCTGTCCTGTTCTTCCTGCTCTTCCTTTCCTGTCAACTCGTCCTTTTCATTGCGTCCGTCTTTTTGTTGCAACTCTTCCCTTCCATTCGTTGCTTCCTTCCTTTCGTTTCAACTCTTTCCTTCTGTTCCCTATACGTCGTTCCTTCCGCTTTAAATCGGTTTAACTCTTCCCTTCCGTTCGCTACTTCCTCCCCCTCGTTTCAACGCTTCCATCCTGTTCATTTACCTCTTCCTTTCATGTTCAATGCGTTCATGTCGCTATTTCCTTCCTTTTTTCAAGTCTTACATGCGGTTTGTTTATCTCTTCCTTTTTTCCAAGTCGTTCATTTCGTTACCTCCTTCGTTAGTCATCATGATCGGTGTTGGGGTCCATAAACCAACCCTTGGAACCGTGACCATGGTTCCGCTAGTTCCTGGAACTGGGGGCCCAGTTCCTAACATGACAGGCCCTAGCACTTCTACTAGTTACTAGCGAAGGGTTTAAGTCACATCAGTTGGGCAGAAGTCACATCAACCCCATGTAACAGCGAGTTGGAAGAAAGTCACATCAACTGGGCAAAAGTCACATCAAAATATCAAAATCCCAATGGCACACCGGCTTTCAAGGAATGTTGTTATATCTCCAAAAATGAAGAAAACATTGCGCACACTGAGGTACTCACATATGTTTAAACTATGTTTTCAAAGGATATATTTAGGAATCACCATGGCACACGGCCTCCGAGATCTTTAACTTTGTTTCCTAACAAACATAGATTTCCATGTAATAGCTATGGGCAACATCATCATATCAACAACGTTAAAATCTGAAAACCCAGTGGCACACCGCTGTCAACATCCGCTTCCGCTTGAATGTTTCATAAGTTCTGCCTTCTCAAGGCGACCGAGACTGTAATTTTCTTTTTCGGCAAAATGTTTGCACCAGCGGCAGCAGCAGCAGGAGGAAGCAGCAGCAGGAGGAGGAGGAAGCAGCAGCAGCAGCAGCAGCAGGAGGCAGCAGCAGCAGCAGGAGGCAGCAGCAGCAGCAGCAGCAGGAGGAAGCAGCAGCAGCAGCAGGCGGAAGCAGCAGCAGCAGCAGGAGGCAGCAGCAGCAGGAGGCAGCAGCAGCAGCAGCAGCAGGAGGCAGCAGCAGCAGCAGCAGGAGGCGGCAGCAGCAGAAGGAAGCCGCAGCCGCAGCAGCAGCAGGAGGCAGCAGCAACAGCAGCAGGAGGCAGCAGCAACAGCAGCAGCAACAGCAGCAGCAAGCAAGCAGAAAGCAAGCATAAAGCAGCAACCAGCGTTTGCCCCGTTGAAAGAAGAATGAAATATAACATAATTTTTATAAATCAACGCAATACAAAAATTGAGCTTTTTCTAGGCGCACGGCCCCAAAACAATGAATTATCCAATTACTAAAAGTTGTGGTGATGCCAAACTTGAACTTTTTCCAGGCGCACGGCCTCCCGATACAACTTCTACAAGCTGATACGACTTAACGCTAGGGCTAGTAGGGTCAAATAGAATCATGTCAACAAAACATTGCGCACAGCGATGAAAAAGTGTTCGAATCAAAAGCCCATCAAATAAAGAACTATCAAAATCTATGCTAAACACTGCGCGCGCGGAGGTGTGATACGACTTCAGGTCGATTGATACGACTTAAGCCTAGTGGTAGTAGGGAAAATATGCAATGTGAACCAAACAAAGACGTCCGCTATACGGTGAAAACCCACCATGGACAAAAAAAAGTGTCCCTACGGTTTGCCAAAATAGAAACTAGATGCATATATGACATGCATGTAGGCTTTGAGGTTATGCATGCTTTTCTCCCAAGTCGTTGGTGAAAAAGTCGTCTTCGGAATTCGTCTTCGGGGAATTCGTCTTCGGAATTCGTCTTCGGGGGGGAATTCGTGGGCAATTCGTCTTCGGGGAATTCGTCTTCGCGGGGGAGTTCGTCTTCGGGGGGCAGTTCGTCTTCGTGGAATTCGTCTTCGCAATTCGTCTTCGGGTGGGAATTCGCCTTCGGGGTGCAATTCGTCTTCGGGGAATTCGTCTTCGCAATTCGTCTTCGGGGGGCAATTCATCTGCGGGGAATTCGTCTTCGGCATTCGTCTTCGGGGGCAATTCGTCTTCGGGGAATTTGTCTTCGCAATTCGTCTTCGGGAGGCAATTCGTCTGCGGGGAATTCGTCTTCGGGGGGCAATTCGTCTTCGCAATTCGTCTTCGGGTGGGATTCGTCTTCGGGGTGCAATTCGTCTTCGGGGAATTCGTCTTCGCAATTCGTCTTCGGAATTCGTCTTCGTCTGCGGGTGGAAATGTCATACCCGCACAGCGGGCTCAATGTTATATTATATTATATCATAGCATATTATATTATATTATATAAAATTATAATATATTATATTATTTTTAAATAAATTAAAAAATGTTATATAAATATGCATGTTTACATATGTTTACCCATTATGTACCTATTGTACCCCCATTAAATAAATACCCATTACACCGTGTGCCAAGGTGCAAAAGTATAGAAAGGGAATGGTCTCCTGGCACCGGTGCCACCATCTGCTAACCTACTCCACTGACATTGGAATTTTGGATAGTTTATGAAAAAATCATCCACACTTCCAAGATCACAAACCAATGGAATGGGGCAGGCCCAATTTTTGAGAAAAAACATTATAGCTCTGTTGTTTGGACCCGCAGGGCCCGCAGAGTCTCCTTCTGATTTTTCCGGTGCTTCAAAGTCTCCCGTCGATCGCTGTAATAGCCACTGTCCTCTGGGGCACAGCATGGCACGGCCAAAACGCCAAACATAGAAAGCAACTTCTGCACCCTGCGCCTTTCTGGACCATGGGACATCAAATTTGTGACCCAAACGGCTTTCGCAAACACCAAAAACTAACCAAGGACAAGGCACATATTATATTCTCAATATGTGCAATCCATGTATGTACAGTATATGTGTCTCTATCTCTCTCTCTCTCTCTTATTTTCTGTCGCTCTGGTGCTGGTCGTGAATCACACCCCGGATCCTTGCCGCTTTATTGTTTAGCGATAATTGAGATTAAAAAAAGCTCGCGATTCCATGATTTTCATTGATTTTCCAACATCTGTGGCTGACCTGATAAAGTGTAGATGGACCATTGCGACCGTGGTCCCATGAGTTGTGCCTCTGGGCAAACAATGATGGGTCGTTGCCGGTCAGCTTCCCGCAAGTTGTCGATCCTCAGCGGCAATGGTACTGGTAAAAGCCACATCCGCTGGTCGAGTGTAGAAATACCCGAAAACCATCAGCCTATCAATGTATATTCACCCCACACAACGAATCCTTTGACTTGTGTCGCTCCCTGCTTCATTGCTTTGCGCGAAGCCAAACAATCCATCAAGCTTCTGGAAATGGTGGACCGCGAACTTTATTTTCCTTTCCTTTGCTTTCTTTCGCAGCCTCGGCGCTGCAATGATTGCCGCAGCACCACTGCATATTACATGGGGTAAACGTGGGATGATCAAGGCATATGCCGGCATATTCAGCATAACTAGCAGCTGCGATCACCATTGGATAGTGCTCGATAAACATGACGTATTTGCTGGATAGACATGGGACACCGGTGGCTGTCAAAGGCTAGTTGGACCAAGCAACTGTATATGATCCACCGTCACTGCAAAAATCTCCTCATCCAATTCGTTGACATAGCCACATCCCAGGCTGGTGGCCTGTGCTTGAAACCTGGTGAATTTGAGCTCAGAGCATCACAAAGGACCCAGCACAGTAAAGCAGGGGCACGTCAATCAAAGGGTGGATGGAACACATCTGCACTTGTGTGATTAGGTTGGATTGCGTGAATAAAACTATCATGTCTAGGTGGATCTGGCAACACTTTAAGATGCTTTAAGGCTGTTCGGCATGGTCTGTGCATCCCAGGCTGCACTATTCCACCGCCCATGAGCTGCTTTGTTATCTTGGCCGAATTATGAGCACGCGGAAGGAGAAGCCACAATGTACAGCAAACAGCACAACCAATCAGAATATATCAACCTTGTTTATGTGTAGTCCCCGTAAAGATTCCAGAATCTCTTGCGTTTGTGTGTGTGGAACATCTGAGGAGATGTAAAACTTCTAACTTGCACTTGACTCGTTTTCGCCTGAGGTTCTAATCTTAGTTTGGTTTTCAACCTGATTTTCAGTAAAGGTTTCCAATCTGAATTTCAGCAGGGGGGTGCAGAGCACAGTGGAGACTGCACCCAACGAAGCTATCCACTTGTGCTGGAAGCAGAGTCTGATCAACTCTGTGTACATGCAATTTCAATTTCTGTTTTATTTCCATTCCGTTTTCCGTCATGGCAACCGGCCAAGCCTAGAACCGCCAAGTCGATTCGATTTTCAATTCTTTTCATTTCTGCACTGTTGTCGCAATCTGGAACTACTTACGGTCAATTACTGAAGACTAAGCTGCATCAGAACATTGACAGAATTACTTCGCACAGTTTTTCACTCCTGATCATCCAATGTCTCCTGTCAGGTTTAACTGAAGTGTTTTTGCACGTACGATGCATTCCACATCAGTAATTCGATAAGATGTTTCTGAGCAAGTGTGTGATTCATGCTGGATTCGTCAAGGTGGCATGAACCCTTCGGGGAAAGCCTTTCTAGGCTAAGAATTGACACGTTGAAACGATCTCTGAATTTACACTTTTGAATTGGTAATTCATCTAAGTAAAGTGAACTGCTGGCCTTACTTCAATTTTCACCCATCGGTCGAGTGAGTGTTGAACTGCTGGCCGCTGTGCTTGGCTCCACCATTTTCCAGAGATGCAAGGGTTCGTAGTCTGAAGCTGCGACAAAAATCCTTCCGTTATCTCAAGAGACTGACCGCAGCCTTTTTCACATGAAACTCCAGGCAACAGGACATGCTTTTCAGGTGTGAACACTTCCTTTTGGTTACCCTGGTGAGGTTCAATTGTGCACGTAATTCAGGGGTTGACGACGTAAGCCGTCTACGGGGTTGACGTGACATTTAGGCCTGTGAGCCTGCAACCAGGGGTATTTTTGCACGATAATGTGGATGCATCAATTGTGAACTGGTTTTCTTTGTTTTAATTTACTCATATTTACTCAACCTGACATTGCCGCCATGTGACCTGGACGTTTTCCCAACGTCCCTGACACGATGTGGAACTTTGGTTGGAACCCGCAAACGATGGGACTTCAAGGTCAACTTTGCGGAGGTGACATGATGAATCAGCAGTCACAAGCTCAGTCTCAAGCTCAGACTCAGGCTCAGATTGCCGCTCTTAGGGAGCAGAACGCGATTCTCAATCAACAGCTCACTTCACAAGCTCAATCTCATATCCAACATCTTCAGCAACTCATCCCCTTCCATCAACCTACCCAACAGGCTCACGCCACATCCACTCCACCGACTCCACAACCATCAGGGCCTCAAGTGCCAGATCCACCAACACCAGTGGTACCTCAAACCTCTCAAGCTGGACCCAATCCATCCTTCAATCCTGAAGAGATGATGCAACAGATGAAGCACACAGTCGAATCCAGCATTCAAGCTTTCGTGGATAAGACCCAAGAGCGCAACACCAACCAACCTCCTGCACCAGCACATCCACCCACTCCAACCTATCCACACAACATCAGTCACTCCCATCCACTTGGAGAATATTCAACATCCAGTCGCCGATCCCAACGACGATCCCGGCCCCATCGCCATCGATCCCTGTCAAGGAGACATGACAAACGGCCAGTCTCCATTCCTCGGAGCCCTCGTCGTCGAAGATCCACAAGAAGAGTCCGTCGCTCTTCACGACCTCGATCCTCCTCTAGAGAATTTTCCACCTCCAGGCATGCCTCACGTCAGCCAAGCAGAGCCACGTCCATCACCTTACGCTCAGCATCTCCACAATGTCGAGAAGGACGACATCGTGTACAAGATCATCAATCACCACGGGAAAACACCAATCCACCAGCTACTCTCCAACCCGCATCGTGGGATTACTACCCACAACAGTCTTCACAAAACACCAACACTCAGTCACAGTCCTACCACTACGGCCAATCGTCCACCAACAAGTGGCAACCCTGGGGACAATGGAAAGACGATTCCAACTCCTCCAACTCATCCAATCCATCCAAATGGATTGGCTACTCCAAACCATCAGCCATATACAATGATCCTTATGACTGTTCTACCAAGCCACTCACAGCATTCTCCTCCGACCACACCACATCTCATCACCAGAAGAAGAAACCACCAAACACACCGGGTTCGGATCAATCCCATGCTCCTGTCAATGTCCCTCCAGGACACGTAGCCATCAACCTTCAAGAAGGTTCCAAGGAAGAGTGGTTCAGAAGCATCAAATATGCCTTAAATCATCCTGAGCGGATGAGAGCGGCCAATGAAATCGCGCTAGGCGACAGACCTCAACCGTCGCAAACCATGGATCACCAGGCCTATGAACAAGCCTGCGAGACTTTGAAGAAGGTTGACAGCCGCATTCCCCCGGATGTTATCCAAAAAGCGATCCAGCTGTTCTTCAGCACACACCTCCTTCCTGACTATGATCTTACACAAGCACAGATCCGAGAACTTCCTTCCACCAACATGATTGCACTCATTCTCCCTTTACCTGACTCCAGTCACTTTCAGATGCCACCTCCATTTCGAAAGCGTCAAAACCATACATGGGCGCTACTTCATGGGACGACACTCCGTACCTCCCAGCTCATCCTCCTTGAGGGCAAGATCAGACCAGCCAAATGGTCTTACCACAAGAACCTTCAACGGTGCGACGTGCCAGCCTTTGGGGCCTTCCTACCTTGGCAGAGAAGTATCCAACAGTGACAAGACCATACCAGAGTGGGCGGCAAGAGAGCTTCGCGACACCATCCAGAAGAAAGGGAAAGGACAACAAGACATCGTCTTGGGGCGATGTATCGAGGTGCAAATGTCCACACCGCATACAAAGCTGGTGGCAACGAAATGGCGCAGCTTGCTGTAGCCGACAAAGGAATAGTCACCACGTCCGAGAAGTACACGATTGCCCACAGCAATCACGTGGGACTGAAGTTCGTTGCCCTGAAGTGGCAAAATCTGACCGACAAGATCGACGTTGGCGACTCATCCTCAGATGACGTAAATTATCGCACCACTGAGGAACGATACTCAGGTCGCCGTTGACAGCAGGACCTCATTGCTGACCAGTTGTCGTCATGTATTATTAGCTCTTTTCGGCATCACCCGGAAACCGGAGTTGACATTTCTAGGGAAACCTGGACACGCTTTTGATCAAAAAAGTGCGGTTGCCTCAATCTGACTTGAACATGTTTTGACCTAAGGTTCGTGTCGTGTCATGTATCACCACTGCACTCTCTACATTGCCATGCTGCGACTACATATGAATCGAAGTGATTTCAATTTTCGTTTTGGATTCATCAACGGTGATGTCCATGGCTTGCTTTAATCTGATTCATTTCATTTCAATAATTTGACCCTTGTGTATACATCCTGCAGTTTTGATACTTTTCTCATAGCTACTAGAGATTTTGAGTGACATTTCTCAATGGCAGGCTCGGATAGATCCAGATCTCCAATGCCGGGACAAAACCGCTCTGAGCCTCGTGGACTAGCTCAGCCAGTACGACAAGAACTACCCTTCTTTCCTCGCTGGTGCGGACCTATGCAAGCGGCTGTCTGGCACTCACAACAAATGTCACGCCCTCAGTTTCGACCTCATTTTGCGATGCAGCAGTCGGGAGCCTACATGCCGAACAGATCAATGCACCAAAATCCACCCGTACTTCAGGGCACATGGCCCAGTCAACGGTTCCCACCGGCACCTCCGTCATCACCTCCACCAACTCTTGGCTATCCAGTTCCTCCTCGCCAAGTCACTCCACCAACCTCACCCACATTACCCTGTCCACAAACACAACCAGTTTCACCAAGCACTCCATCCGTCCCATCATCTCAACCTCGTCCATTCGACACTCCACAAACGACTTCACCAGGAGGCCAAGCAAAACTGGATGCCACCCGCACCTATGGCTTTGATATCAATCCTCATTGGCAAGAGGACAAAGACCACTATGACAACCAGAAGATCAACGGCTTGACTTTCCCACGAAGCATTCGTCAATCAGCTTTCACGCAAAAGCTGGACATCGAAGGGTGTGATCCTTTGCAGCTCCCTGTGGCAGCCTTGCTATATCAGCAAGCCAACAACTTTTGGCTTCGCAAGCTGGCTCATGGTCGTGAACTCTACTTGATCCCTACTGGGGACATCGCAGCAGTTGTTTTCATGACAGAGCTCTTGACGCAGCTCAGAAACAAGGGAGTCGACCTGGACAAGGTCTCTCACAGCCGGGCTAGGCAAGACGGCAAACTTTTGGACAAGACCAACAACACCAAGTATGCAGCGCAACAGATAGCTGATCTGATCCACAGCTGGGTTCCGACCCGCACAGCAGATCTGGAGACTCAACATGAGCTCACCCAACTCCGAAGCCAATTGGCGCAACTACGTCAAAGAATGGGAGAAGACACGGGCGAACCCTCCACACCAGCTACTACGGGACCTTCTGCTTCAAGCCCTGCTTCAACACCCATCCAACAAGCTCTCCTGAGGAACTCCAATAACCTGGCACGTCCTGCGCCACCGGGTTTCGATCCGTCTTCTTTGTTGGTTGGCACTACCACACTCAACCCGTGGCTAGCTCAACATATGCCATCAACTCTTGCAGTCCGGGCCTTCAACAAATGGCTCAAAGAACTTCCGCTGTCAGAACCCAAGAGAAAGGTCCTCACCGACAACATCGCCAAAACGGAAGAATGGTGGGCTCACCAACCATCTGAAGCCATTGAGACGGTGGAACGAGTTGCAGTGATGATGGGTATCCCAGTCAGCCTCCTGGGCAAAAACTATGATGCACTCAACCTCCTCAGGGTCATGACAGCGGCCATCAGTCTCACTAATTGACTAGCTCCTCATTTCCGGAGGAAACTCAAGCACAAAGTGCTTCAATCCCACCTGCAAATTCTCCATTCGATGATTCTTGTCATCTACCTTTTGACTCCCTTCACCATGACTCACAGCATTCACCTTTTTGAGGGCTTTCGCATCATCCAAACACGCATGATGGTGCTGGCAATCCTCCATGGTCTTCGATCCAATCAAAAGCTGAAGTCAATTATGGAAGGATGTGCAGATCTCAAACACTTGTGGGGCACCACCCTACACACTCACAATCTCTTTTCAAGACCGTTTTTCCAGCCTCAAAGCGTCTGCATCCGTTTCACCCACATTGGGAATATGCAACCCAAATTTTACATCGGCTCTGCCATGCATCATACTCTCGACAGAGAGTATAGTCGCTCACGCAAGTATCTCCAACTTGCCAACGAACGGCTAGTTCAAGCAGAGCTGGCACTCCGCTACTGGCAGGACCATGACAACCTGTATATTTGGCCCCCATCCCAATATACACAGACAGAACGGACTATCGCAGTCTTGAAATGGCCCTCATCCAAGAGTGGCAACCCAGACTCAACTTTCCATTCATTTGTCAATTTTCCATCCAAAAAAGGGCATCCTCAAGAAACCAGCCCTCAACACGAACGCCCAGTTCGGCCTGGCCACCTTATGGCGTCGTGCCAAACACAAGTTCACTCCGAAACTTGTTCGCCAAATCCTGACCTCCACACAGTTCCAAAACCATCTGGAGCTCTGGACCATCATCCATGCCTTAGATTCAAATACAAAGGCAAGGTTTGAACAGACGAAGATGCTCAGATCGAATGACGGTGGCCTGACTCTCTGCTATGCTCTTCGCCGGTTGGCAAACAATATCCAAGAGCCTTTCCGCACTCTTTCTCTGAATGCTATTATTGATGCATCCATAAAATGGTGGCACGGAAAAACGGCCCCACGAGCCTCTGCAATTTGTGCTCCATGGTCCCTCACCCCAAATCTTCAACAACAATTAAAGAAATTCCTACGACAGTGGCATCTCCAAATCCTTGACTATCAGGTCCCATGCCACAATCCATCGTTTAAGATGGTTTTCATCAAGCATGCAGCTGTTCTGGACCAACTTTGCAATAACAAGAAAGCCATCGACGACTGGTCTACTTCGAACCCAGCGATTTGCTGTTGCAAAAACTGGTCATCGTACAAAGCCGCAGCACTCAATCCTTCTGACCCACATTGGGACTTGGCTGTTCTCTTCTCCCCTCCATGCTGCCACCAGAGTTGGCGGTCATTGCCGAGGGATCCCTATCGAACAAAGTTTTTCCTTCCAAAAAGGAATACCACAACCAGATGCGACCGGGCATGAAGAACTGGACGAAACGCAACGGCTTACCGTCCATGCCGAACTTTGACATTTCTGACCTATGTCAACACCTCTGGTCAGAACACACCAAGCAAATCACCAACCACATCACCAAGTCCTCCATCACCCAGTTCCAGACCACATTCGATGGTGCCATTTTCCACTGTGAGGACAAGCAATTATCCTCATCTCTCCGCATCTACTGTCCATGCCTATATTACCAATCCATCGAACAAACCTTCCAAGATCCATCAATCTTTGAACAACTCCCAGACGACCCCACTTCCATCGTCGCCTCATTGGTAGACACCCTTCAACGGCAACATGGCAAAGCCTACCCGTGGGCAGTCGGATCTGGCAGACAACTTCCATCAGGCTACATTCTGGCCAAACGAAAGAAAGACTTTCGGAGTGGCAGACCCATCATATCCTTTGTGGAGTCACCTTTCTTCCTATGCTCAACATCCTTGCCCGTCTGATTTTCCAGCTCATCCCAGTGGCCTGTCCAAACCACTTCGCAACCGGAGATGTCTACACACTCCTGTCCATTCTGAAATCCGCGCCTGTCGACGCCGATCTAGTCTTGGTCAATCAGGACCTTGCGGGATTCTTCACCAGCATCGACCAAGACAGATTTGTCGGATCCTGGTTCATGCTTTTGGACTTTCTTTGCCCAAACATGAATGTTTCAGACAGTGAAGCCTTCTCAGTCTACCCGGGAAAATCTAACAACCCCGGTGACATCATCAAGGGTCGAACTTTCCGTCGACTCAATGTCACTCGGAAAATCATCATCAAGGATGTTCCAGATCTAATCAGATCTGCACTGAACATGCAGACTTTCGCATTGGGCCAAAAGTGTATTCGTCAATGCAGAGGCAGTCCGATGGGCAGTCCACTGTCTCCAGCCTTATGCCTCATGGTTGTCTCCATCAGCGAACAAATTTGGTCCATCACCTTCAGACAAATTCTATCCAACCACAACTTATTCATCCGTCATATCCGCTATGTCGACAACCGTCTCAACAAACGTCTCACGGACCTTTCACCGTATGAGGTCCTTTTGGACGATGGATTCTACGGAAAACCCATTATTCTCGAAACGGAACCTGACCAAGAGTTTCTTGGCTTCATGCTTGAGACCAAACCACTGGAACTGATTTACCAAGGGCCTACCAATGTCTCTCAAGTCCTCTCACCGTTCTCAGCATCTCCACCCAAAGTACTGCTGAGTGGGTTCCGTTCCCGCTGTCACATTGTGATCAAGGGTGCCTTCCCAGAAGTTCGTGTTCGACAAGGTCTTGACCAATTAATTCATTTGTACACACGTGCTGGATTTCCCAAGGAGGAACTCCACGCCATTTCCAATCACATTTTGATTCAGCATCAGAACCTTCAGCCGCCTGAGACAAACCTGTCCGGATCTGTCAATCATTTTATTTCACTCTTCACCAGGTTGTTTTCTACCTTTCCTCCTTTTTCTGGGGTTTGGTTTCTCTGTTCCTCCTCCACTTTCCTTTTTCATGCTTTGATTCCTTCTTCTTTCGTTTAGCAATTTGGCTCAAATTCGGCAACCTCTCGCTTCTTTCTGGAGTTGGCCATCATGGACCATGCTCAAGGTCGTGCATTTCATCACCACCTGGCTCGGGCTATCATGCATATGAACCACTTGGCTAGTCTCCTACCTTTCTTCGAGCCATCCATTGAATGGGATGATCCAATGCTTGATACACAGTTCCGCTTGGGACGCCCTACCCACACATCTAGAAGCCTCCACACGTTTGTTCCCTTACCATCTGCATCAAATCCACCCACGATGGTGTCACATGGAGGCATTCCTTCACATATGATTGTGAATCCTGAACCAAATTCACGTCCTCTCACGATGACTCGCTACCCTCGTGAAGAAAAAGACGATATACATTTATGACATTTTATGACTACATTCCAGGTTCAGACACCGCAACCCGAAATCCGGTTCCCAATGAAGGGCATCCCACCACTTTACCTCCGGGAACAACAACAGGTCCGGATCATCCGCGAACTACTACCCGAATCACAATGCCGGTTCCTGTTCGGTCAAAACAACGTACCACTTCGACTGAAGACCCACAACCAAAGAAAAAGCAAAAATCAGCGTCGGGTCCAGAATCCACTGCTCGTCCTGTGTCTCTTCCCATCATCTCAGAAGCGGGCTTCACCTCGGACGACTCGGATGATGATGCAGCATCCAAAGCCCCATCCGCACATGATAACTCAGCTCTCGACCTCAGTCGAAATGCCACAATACCATCCACCACCACCACTACCACACCACCAGGCACTTCCACGCCACTGGTTCTCACACCAAATCCCACCATTCGAATCCTCCAACCTACAGAAACTTCTCGACCTCCAAGTGACACAACATTCCGGCCCTGGTCGAACACTGATGATCAAGAGCTGATCAATCTCAAGAATGACACCAAATCCCGTCCTTCGTGGAAGACGATTGGAGCTCGACTTCGTCGTGATCCTCAGGTGTGCAAGCTGAGATACCAACATGGTCACGTCCACCCGCCTCACGAACCAGAGGCTGAGGACTAAACGGCAGTGACATCCCCAGAAAGGAAAAGAGTGTGCTTGCCTTTCAAGCTGCAAACATGCCGCTGCGTCTTTGTTGCCCTCTTGTTTGCTGTTTCTGTTCCTTTCTCTTCTTTTCTTTTCCTTTTCTTTCTTTTCCTTTCTGCATGCATCTTCATGCGATTTCCCTCAGTCCATATGGCTCATGCTTACTCTTCCGATTACGTACGAATTGCCCCAGATCGATCCCGCTCCCGGGACGAACCCATGTGGCAAAATCGCAGCCACCATCGACGACGTCAACACCGCAATACATGGCATGACGTACCACCAATACGTCAACCTAGGCGAGTTCTCATTATCGTCAACCTGGAAGCGGTGCGTCCACTCATGACAGCAGGTCATGATGACGCCATGGATTCAACAACATGCCAATCCTTACCTTCTCTTGGTAGAACGGAAGAACTTGCCCTGTTCACCTACCACGTCCTGATCCATCCATATCATGTGGAAACACTCACGGTGTACATCCTGCTGTACTACACCAGCCAACACATCATGTACACTTGGGTTCGCCTTCTTGGACCCACGTCCATGGATCTTCGTTGGCAAGATAACACCAAGAACACCTTGTCCTCCGCAATGAGTACCGCCTGATTGACCTTCTTCGTGAATTTCGTCCTCATTGGACTGAAGGCCAAGAATTTGGGATTCTGTTTCCGAACAATGTTCGGCCATTCACTTCCCAGAATCAGCCATATATCATGCGCCTGAGTTGCCATGAGGCACTCCCCAACCGCAACATGCTGCCATAATTAAATCCAGCTAAAAAAGTCCGTGGTGCCTGCATTCATCCTCACTTCTGACCTCTATATTTCTTTGTCAGCTCATGTTCCTCTTGCCTTCGCATTTACTTGATTTTCCACCTCTACTCAAATCTCACAATTTGCTTCTGTGTAATTCCCCTATTTCAACTCTGTAAATACCAACATTGACTTTCCTCACGCAAGAATGCGTTTGACATGTCACTGCAACAATCACTTTGAAATGTGCTATTATTGCACCATCCTTTACAATATGGTTCATTTCGGCTTAAGCATTCATCATGACCAAACGGGACTCCGTTTTTGCTGGCATCGACTCTCCTCGCGGACCCATGCACCTCCACCGCCGCCAGCTTCCGACCTCTGTGCCGCATAGCCGTGCCTCGGCCTCTTCTGATCATCACACGACTGATGATCCAAGCCGTGCATCCGGGTCTTCCAATCAACATCACTCTCGAACCACCGACTCGGGTGACACCTCGTCTAATGCTCCTCAGTTCGGATATACCTCTGATATCCCTCAGGTCCCCATGCCATCTGGATCTCATTGGCAACCCCAAGGGGAAGCTTATCCGTTGCAATCGGAAATCCAGAAACAGAACAAAGTCCTACATACTCACATCTTCAAGAAGATCGTATCTCCACCTGGCTCACATACACCAGACCGCCTGGTAGTGACAGAAGTAGATCGTCATGAAGAAGAACGAAACAGGCAACCTGAGTACTTCTTCAATGGAATCGTTGGTCATGTCAGAGCAGAAAATGGAGGCTACATAGATAGCTGGCAACAAGCCACTCGCCTTGCCAACTACTGGCGTCGTTTCTACGGCATTCCAGTGCCGGATGACAACTACCAACATTGGCACCAGCCGTGGCAATCGTCTGAAAATGCTGATCAGACATCGGATTACCAAGAGTCCCACAATGACTCTCTGATGGATGACAACACATCCAACGCGGCCAACATCGGCACATTGCCGGTTCCAAGTCAGATCCACCAATTGGCGAGTATCCTTTACGACATTCTCAACAATGACAGAGAAGCCAATGCAGCGATCCTTGAGAAGATTGAAACGGACCAATCCGACTTGGCCACCGATCCGTGTCAAATTTTCACGGCGGAAGACTTGGCCCACCTTGCCAGCCACTTGGCAACTACGACCCAAACTTTGTCGCAGCATGCTCTGGGAATGCAAATGGAGACCCTGTCCGACATTGAAGACTGACATCAGGAACGACGACTGAGCCTTTTCGCTAATTCATTTCCCTCCTTCCCTGTATTTTGAAGCCATTTCCTGCTTCAGGGAACAGATAATAGCCCTTCACCGTTGGCGATTTCCATAAAAAGCCTCGCGGCAGCGGGGCGTGTGTGTGGAACATCTGAAGATGTAAAACTTCTAACTTGCACTTGACTCGTTTTCGCCTGAGGTTCTAATCTTAGTTGGGTTTTCAACCTGATTTTCAGTAAAGGTTTCCAATCTGAATTTCAGCAGGGGGGTGCAGAGCACAGTGGAGACTGCACCCAACGAAGCTATCCACTTGTGCTGGAAGCAGAGTCTGATCAACTCTGTGTACCTGCAATTTCAATTTCTGTTTTATTTCCATTCCGTTTTCCGTCATGGCAACCGGCCAAGCCTAGAACCGGCAAGTCGATTCGATTTTCAATTCTTTTCATTTCCACACTGTTGTCGCAATCTGGAACTACTTACGGTCAATTACTGAAGACTAAGCTGCATCAGAACATTGACAGAATTACTTTGCACAGTTTTTCTGTCAGGTTTAACTGGAGTGTTTGTGCACGTGTGATGCATTCCACATCAGTAATTCGATAAGATATTTCTGAGCAAGTGTGTGTATGTGTAGCATCTGAATAGATGTAAAGCCTCTCCTTTTTCTTTTTTTCTCTCCTTCTTCTAGCAGGGGGCATGGCAGCTGTTTCCCTAGCCATGCCAACGAAGCTATGGGATTCAGCCGGAAGGGAATGTGGACGCACATTCCTGTACCTGCATTTATTTTCGTATGGCGAGGGGCTAAGCCAAGAACCCCGACAACTGACAATTTGGGTTTTTACACGGTTGTCGCAATCTGAGATCTTCTTCGGCGTCGTTTTCAACCTTATTTGCATGGTATTTTTACAGTCATGGCGAAGGGCTAAGCCAAGAACCCTACAGTGACTATTTCCTATTTCGGGGACAATGTCTATGGCTGGTTTGACGTTTTCGGAATACCTTCATCTTATTCGCGATGTTCATCTAAGAAATCTAATTTAGATCCAGGTCATCGTTTCTAATCAAATTGCATGTGAAGGGATTCAGTTCCCAACGGATCACTTAAAAGATCCATTTTTGTCTAGTGTGATTCCTATGGTGACTCCGACAAGGTGCCATAGGGCCAATGGAGGCAACCCCATTGTGGGTGAATGTCGACTGACTTGCTTTCTGAATTATCTGAATTGACATTTTTAACTGGTAATTCGTTTAAGTCTAAGTATAGTGTAACAGTTGGCCATTTCGTTTATCAGCCTTTTTTGCGCTGTCCCGCTGATCCTGTCGTCCCTTGTGAACCTATGGAACCTGAAACTCTACTCGACTGAAGCTGTTCCGAATTCTCAGAAGCCTTCATTTTACTCGCTGCAGCTCCAGCTATTGCAGAACAACACGACATGAACCATGAAAGGTGACAGGCATGTCCTCTTCCTGCAGGTATGGTCTTTTTGGTATCTGGTGAGGTACAACATTTTGCGCACCTAATTCATGGAACTTGCATAGCTGTTTGAGCCCACGTGGCATGACCTGACTACGTTCCTGGCTGGGATTAACGCACGACCCTCTAGGTTTGAACTGAATTCCTTTAATAATAATTTTGTTGTTTCACTTTCGTCACCAACTAGTCCCCCATTCGGTCCCTAATTCTTCCCCCGTCCCCCTCGGTAATGTGTTGTGGGGTTCAGGTGTGTGCTCTGTGTTGGTTAGGTCCGTCTCGCCGTGTAGGTTGGTTCTGGAGGTCCGTTTGTTCCCCTCCCCCCCTGCGCTGTTTCGGCCTTGGCCCGTCGTTTGTGTCCGCTTTTGTCTTCCTCTTGCCTTTCAGGGTTTTCCCGGTTCCGGCCGGGTGTGTGTGTAACATCTGAATAGATGTAAAACCTCTCCTTTTTCTTTTTTTCTCTCCTTCTTCTAGCAGGGGGCATGGCAGCTGTTTCCCTAGCCATGCCAACGAAGCTATGGGATTCAGCCGGAAGGGAATGTGGACGCACATTCCTGTACCTGCATTTATTTTCGTATGGCGAGGGGCTAAGCCAAGAACCCCGACAACTGACAATTTGGGTTTTTACACGGTTGTCGCAATCTGAGATCTTCTTCGGCGTCGTTTTCAACCTTATTTGCATGGTATTTTTACAGTCATGGCGAAGGGCTAAGCCAAGAACCCTACAGTGACTATTTCCTATTTCGGGGACAATGTCTATGGCTGGTTTGACGTTTTCGGAATACCTTCATCTTATTCGCGATGTTCATCTAAGAAATCTAATTTAGATCCAGGTCATCGTTTCGAATCAAATTGCATGTGAAGGGATTCAGTTCCCAACGGATCACTTAAAAGATCCATTTTTGTCTAGTGTGATTCCTATGGTGACTCCGACAAGGTGCCATAGGGCCAATGGAGGCAACCCCATTGTGGGTGAATGTCGACTGACTTGCTTTCTGAATTATCTGAATTGACATTTTTAACTGGTAATTCGTTTAAGTCTAAGTATAGTGTAACAGTTGGCCATTTCGTTTATCAGCCTTTTTTGCGCTGTCCCGCTGATCCTGTCGTCCCTTGTGAACCTATGGAACCTGAAACTCTACTCGACTGAAGCTGTTCCGAATTCTCAGAAGCCTTCATTTTACTCGCTGCAGCTCCAGCTATTGCAGAACAACACGACATGAACCATGAAAGGTGACAGGCATGTCCTCTTCCTGCAGGTATGGTCTTTTTGGTATCTGGTGAGGTACAACATTTTGCGCACCTAATTCATGGAACTTGCATAGCTGTTTGAGCCCACGTGGCATGACCTGACTACGTTCCTGGCTGGGATTAACGCACGACCCTCTAGGTTTGAACTGAATTCCTTTAATAATAATTTTGTTGTTTCACTTTCGTCACCAACTAGTCCCCCATTCGGTCCCTAATTCTTCCCCCGTCCCCCTCGGTAATGTGTTGTGGGGTTCAGGTGTGTGCTCTGTGTTGGTTAGGTCCGTCTCGCCGTGTAGGTTGGTTCTGGAGGTCCGTTTGTTCCCCTCCCCCCCTGCGCTGTTTCGGCCTTGGCCCGTCGTTTGTGTCCGCTTTTGTCTTCCTCTTGCCTTTCAGGGTTTTCCCGGTTCCGGCCGGGTGTGTGTGTAACATCTGAATAGATGTAAAACCTCTCCTTTTTCTTTTTTTCTCTCCTTCTTCTAGCAGGGGGCATGGCAGCTGTTTCCCTAGCCATGCCAACGAAGCTATGGGATTCAGCCGGAAGGGAATGTGGACGCACATTCCTGTACTTGCATTTATTTTCGTATGGCGAGGGGCTAAGCCAAGAACCCCGACAACTGACAATTTGGGTTTTTACACGGTTGTCGCAATCTGAGATCTTCTTCGGCGTCGTTTTCAACCTTATTTGCATGGTATTTTTACAGTCATGGCGAAGGGCTAAGCCAAGAACCCTACAGTGACTATTTCCTATTTCGGGGACAATGTCTATGGCTGGTTTGACGTTTTCGGAATACCTTCATCTTATTCGCGATGTTCATCTAAGAAATCTAATTTAGATCAAGGTCATCGTTTCTAATCAAATTGCATGTGAAGGGATTCAGTTCCCAACGGATCACTTAAAAGATCCATTTTTGTCTAGTGTGTGTGTTGTGTTCTTGGTCCTAGTGCCATCGGAGTCAAGCCTGTATGATGATGCAGCCAGCCATGCGGGCCATGCGATCTTTCACCAAAGAATTCCTGCCAACAGTGATAGCTTCAACCCATCTGCCAGTCCCTCATGGCCACTCTCGCGCCAAGCCACACCACACAAATCTGCGCACCAGCTAATTGGACATCAATGTCCCAACCTGATTTGGAGCGTTGCTCATGTCAATTGAATGGATAGTTGGACAGAGATGCCTCATGAAGAGAAGCCACAAAAAAGAGGGATATCTTTGGACAAGCATAGCCCAGCAGTTTTGCAGAATGCCTCCGAACTGTTCACCTTTCACCGGGCGGCACTCGAAATGAGCAGAAGATCCTTTGTCCTTCCCGCGTGTAGACGATCTGTCGTTCCCATCTTCCATTTTGTGGTCCCTGGTACAGCGGGCACAGTTAAGGGCAAACTACCGGCCAGAGCACGTTCGAGATTCTGGATCACTCAATGAAACTGACTACTTGACTGATGTGTCCAGAAATGGCACAAAAACAAAATCATCAATCCGCAAAAGCCAACAAACACACACGCAACTTATCGTCCTAAATGTTCTTGACCTTCACCAGCCTCACCGTGAAGACTCTGGAAACGCCATCAAAGCATCTGTCCACATGGAGTGCTCCAGGCTTCTTCCTGGATTTCATGTCATCTGTTCATGGCAAAGTGTGGATCATCCTAAATGACTCTAATACAGTTCCAATACCTGATTTGAAGTCATTCTTGATGGTACTCCCAATTATTGCCCAGTATACATGTATACAACATATGTCCATGCATATATGCGTTGTGCCTATGCCTATAAAGATATGCGGTATACATATATCATATACGCATCCAGTTATGCATGCATCTATCTATTCATACATAGTGTACGTACTACGTAGATATATCTATGTGCGCATGTACGTAATATGTACGTACGTCCGTGTGTACGTGTGTATGCATGTACGCAAATTGACGTATCTACGCAATACGCAAATTGACGTATGTACGCAAATTGACGTCTGTACGCAAATTGACGTATATACAGTATACATGTATATGCATTTATATACGCATTACGTGCTTAGGTATGTATAATATAGGTAGGTGGGTAGGGTAGGGTAGGGTAAGCGAGGGTAGGTAGGTAGGCTAGGTAGGCTTAGCGGCTAGGGTGAGCTAGGGTAAGCTAGGGTAAGCTAGTGTAGGCTAGGGAAAGCTGGGGTAGGTAGGCGGCAAGGTAGCGAGGTAGCTAGGTATAGCATGGTATGGCTAGATAGCCAGGTACCTAAGAACGCATACATGCATGCATGCATGCACGTATGCACGTATGCATGTATGTATGTATGTCTGTCTGTATGTATGTATGTATGTATGCACGTATGCAGTTTTGTATGTATGTATGTATGTATGCACGTATGCACGTATGCATGTATGTATGTATGCATGTATGTATGCACGTATGCATGTATGTATGTATGTATGCATGCACGTATGCACGTATGCATGTATGTATGTATGCATGTATGTATGTATGAACGAACGTACGTACATACGTACGTAGGTAGGTAGGTAGGTAGGTAGATGTATAAATGTATGTACATGTATGTATATGATTGTCTATGTATATAATGTATATGTATATAATGTATATATAATATGTATATGTATATAATGTATAAATAAATTGTATATGCATATAATGTATAAATAAATTGTATATGCATATAATGTATAAAATTGTATATGCTACAATTTTATACATTATATGCATATAATGTATATGTATATGTAAATAATATAATGTAATGCAACAACCAACATCCGATGCACACCCCAGTACATACTTAATCAGCACAAATTTTGACGGAATCTCATATGCAACGCATCTATGTATGTGTGTCTAGAGATGTCTAGAGTCTAGATGCATGGATGTCCGTATGCCTGCCTGTCTGTCTGTCTGTCTACATGGATGTAGGTATGCACGTACGTACGTAGGCGCGTACGTGCGTACGTACGTGCGTACGTGCGTACGACGCATGCAGCATGCAGCATGCAGCCAGCATGCATGCATGCATGCCTGCCTGTCTGTCTGATTCTGTCTGTCTGTCTGTCTGTCTGTCCATCCATCCATCTATCTATCTATCTATCTGTCTCTCTGTAGGTCGGTGTCTTTGTTCGTACCTACCTAGGTAGGTAGGTAGGTAGGTGGGTGGGTGTGCATGTACGAGGTAGGTATGAATAGGTATGTGATGCATGTGTATAGTTACTGGTGATGCACAGTCATTGTTTATGGGGTTTGGTCTCGAAAAGCAGCAAAAACCATGGCTGCGGTAGGAATACCCAAGTCGCTTCAAGTCGCTGACAAATCAATACCATTAAAGGGGCCAACTTGCCGAGGTGCAAGAAAAGTGCCCAGCTGGGTCCACGTTCAATGTCCTGAACCATTGGGCCAACATGGGACAACTGCATCTCCGGTTTTTGCCGATTGCAAAAATCCCTGGTACTAGTCAGGTCTACCTGTCGAAATCCATCTCAACCCTGGGGATGGGACAGTCTTCTCGGCAATAGATTGAAGGGAAACAGCGAACAAGTTGAAGGGAATTCCAATATATATATATATATTCTTCAATCTTAGACAGAAGACTGCATTCACGGAAGTAGAACAATGCGTATATAGAGAGTATGCTGCATCTTCACAGCGGAGGCATGGCCATCTCAAGAACTTCTTGTACTGTTCATTCCCTTTTGTTTTGGTACCAATCTTTGCTGCGGGGTAGGGGGTGGTTCCGCGGACTCAAACATTTTCTCCACTTTCATTTTTTCAAATTCGATCCAGGTTGGAAGGCAAGCAGGGTCATCCTTCAAATGTTCAACCACTTTCTGGCGGTGTCACTCCCTTCAGTACAAATGTGGTGCAGTCACTCCTCGCACTACTCACTTAGTGAGGAATGGGCTGAGCTCAATGCGACATTTCTTACTTTTCTTCAAATTGTGGTTGTTGATGTCCTGGCTAAGGTCTCTGCAACTATAAAGTTAGTCTTTCAACTCATGCTTGCCATCGTTGCCTAGGAGACAGCACGACAACAAAGAGTCTAGGGAGCAATCGTTTGCAATATTAATACCTCAATAAACATAGTGGCCGACAAAACATTCATTCGAAACCCAGAACTAGTCGCTGAACAATTATGGTTCCTCAGTTGCCAAACCCCGGCAGTGACTGGGCCAAGAGCCACTGGAAACAGTACGGCGTGGGGCTGCCATCCAAGAATTTCACTTTATAGTCATTTATTGTCCTATATTTCCCCGCTGGCATCATCCCGCCTGATGCAAGCTGCGGAAGGTCAAATTGGTATCATGCACGCAGCTTTCGATGAAGCCATCAAAGCCGCCTCGCATTGGACTAGTGGCACCATAGTTTGATTTCCCCAACAATTAACGGGGATAGAATGGGGGTATTACTCAAAGGAAATTTGAAAGTCTAACTTCCATGAAACGGATTTGTGCAAAACACAATCACCACTACAACCACCAACATCACAATCACCATTATCACAACATCACCACTATCACAGCCTCACCACTATCACAACATCACCGCTATCACAATCACACCATCACAACATCACCACTATCGCAACCACCACTATCACAACCACCATGATCACAATTTCACCACTGTCAAAATATCACCACTATGGCAACCACACTATCACAACATCACCATCATCACAACACTATCACAAGAACACCACTATCACAATAACACCACTATCACAATATCACCATTTTCACAATATCACCACCATCACAATATCACCAATCACCGGTATCACAATTTCATCACTACCACAACCACCAGTATCACAATGTCACAATCACCATTATCACAATTTCACCACTATCACAACCACCACTATCACAATCATCGTTATCACAAAATCACCAGTATCATCCCCCATCGAATTTCAGGGGAGACGTTGTGACCCTAACTCTGTAGGTTACAAAAATCATTCACAAGCTTGGGGCTATAGAATGAGGTTGCTGAGCTCCATTTTTCCCAAGATGGCCTTAGCTACAGCATGCCAATTCATTCCCCACAACCTTGATATAGGAGGATTTTTCCCTTGTTACAAAATGCCCTTCGTTTTCAACAACTGCACATACAAGGACATACCCTTTGCTACAAAATGCCAATGTCGCTTTCAATAAATGCACGTGCAAAGGAATATCTTTTCTACAAAATGCCACGTGGGTTTCAACAAGACTTGCACCCACCAATATCCATCAAACATTTGCTACAAAATGCCCATTTGATTTTGATAAACCCTTATGAATGTATGAAGCTCATCACGTTTTCTTACAAAATGCCACTGCTATTTCATGAAGGGCTAACATGATTAAACATATTAAAATGATTCCTTTATAAAATGAGATTCTCACAAGTTTAAACTACAAAATCTTGGGCCTGGATTTCATGTCACGGTTAGCCTGACTAAAATGAAAGCCTCTGTAAGAGGCACAAGGCCACCAACTTTTTAGCCTAAATTCGTAGGGGGGTCCATGATCACAACATCACCACTATCGCAGCATCACCACTATCACAATCGCCATTATCACAATATCACCACTTTCACAAAAACACCATGATCACAACCACCACTATCACAACATCACCATTATCACAACATCACCACTATCACAACCACCGCTATCACGATCAACATTAACACAGTATCACCACTATCACAATACCACCACCATCGAAAGCCATTATCACAACCACCATTATCAAGGAGTCTCGCACGAAAGCTTCGCTGTCACATCTGCCACTGACAGATTTTGAGGGATGTCTCGCACGAAATGCGTTTTTGAAAGTTAGCAGATGCACGAAATGTTGTGTTTTGCAGGACAAAACGTGCCTTGGATGATGGATGGGGAAGGTCTGTCGCGCGACGGTTTCGGAGCGGTCCGGAACGGTCTCGGCTATGCTCGGATCATGGTCGGATCGGCCCCGCACTGGAACTGACAGTTCAGGCGTCGTTCTGCCCAACTTGAACTTTCAAAATTTGAAGGATGTCTCGCACGAAAGCTTCGTTTTCACATCTTCAGCTTTCAGATTTTGAGGGAAGTCTCGCACGAAAGCTTCGTTTTCACATCTTCCACTTTCACTTTTTGGAGGGAAGTCCCGCACGAAAGCTTCGTTTTCACATCTTCCACTTTCACTTCTTCAGGGAAGTCTCGCACGACAGCTTCGTTGGCGCCGAGATCCGGTTTTGGAGCTGCAATTTCTCACGCTGTTGCGCGTAGTTCTTTTGTCTTTTGCAATTCGGCTCTGCAGATCGCACTGTAATGGTTGCTTGGTGCCGCGGCTGCGTGTGTAATACTATTGTCTTTTGCAGCTGGACATCGTAAATCGTATTGGAGTGGCTGGATCAAGGTTGCGATAGTGATTTGTCAGCAGATTTTCTCAATTTTGGCGCTGGTGATTTTCCTTTTGAAATTCCTTTCAAAAAAGTGCTTCAAAATCGTCTTTGTTTTGCTTTGGCGCTGAGATCCGGTTTTGGAGCTGCAATTTCTGGCACCATCGTGCCAAAATGCTTGTGTATGTAAAAGCTTCTCTGTGTAAAAGCTGTAAAAGCTTCCGTGTGTAAAAGCTTCTTGCGAAAAAGCTTCTCTGTGCAAAAGCTTGCGGTGTGTAAGGCTTCCATATTCTGTCTGTGTGTAAAAGCTTCCTGCGTGTAAAAGTTTGCTGCGTGCAAAAGCTTCTCTCTGCAAAGGCTTCTCTGTGTAAAAGCCTCTGTCTGTAAAGGCTTATCTCTGTAAAAACTTGCTGTGTATAAAATCTTCTCTGTGTAAGAGCTTGCTGTGTGTAAAGGCCCTCTGTGTGTAACAGTTTGCGGTGTGTCAAAGCTTCTCATAGCTTCTCCATCTAGTAACTTTTCTGTGTAGGGGCTTCTCTGTGTGAAGGCTTGCGTGTGCAAAAGCATGCAAAAGCTGTGTAAAGGCTTCTCTGTGTAAAAGCTTCTGCGTGTAAAAGTTTGCTGTGTGTAGCAGCCTTTCCGTGTAAAGGCTTCTCTGCGTAAAAGCTTCTGTGTGTACGAGTAAAAGCTTCCTGCATGTAAAAGCTTGCTGCGCGCAAAAGCTTCTCTATGTAAAGGTTTCTGTGTAAAGGCTTGCTGTGTGTAAAAGCTTGCTCTGTGTAAACGCTTTCTGTGAGTAAAAGCTTCCCTGTCTCTGTGTAAAAGCTTCTGTGTATACAAGCTTCTCTGCGCAAAAGCTTGCTGTGTGTAAAAGTTTCTCTGTGTCAAATCTTCTCTGTGGAAAGCGTAGGGGTTGCCTGCATTGGCGCTGAGATCAGTTTTTGGAGCAGGTTTTGGGCCAGAGTAGAACTGAGATGATTTGAGAGTGCGCTGAGAAGAGCTGAGATGAGAGGTGAGACGAGCTGACAAGAGCTGAGATCAGCTGAGGAGATGTGAGAAGAGCACAGAAGATGTGAGAAGAGGAGAGGAGAGATGAGAAGACATAAGACAAGATGCGCTGACATGAGCTGCGGAGAGCTGAGAAGAGTTGAAAAGAGCTGTGAAAATCTGAAAAGAGCTGAGTCAGCTGAGGCAAGCTGAGATGAGATGAGAAGAGATGAGAAAAGCTCAGGTGACATGAGAAGAGATGAGAACAGTTGTGATCAGCTGCTGAGAAGAGCTGAGAAATGGAGAGAAGACATGAGAATCATGAGATGGCATGAGATGAGATGAGGTGAAAAAAACTGAGAAGACTGCGGTGACAGTGGGATGCAATTAGCAATTTCCAAGAGAAGATGCGATGAGTTTTTTTATTTTTTTTTCAGCCCCCAAATCCGCCGGCGCGCGTCAGAAACGATGGGTCTTTGCCATGCGTCAGGGGGGCAGGCGGCTGGGTGAGGGGGGGTCCTCCCACCGGGTTTCGGCGAGGAGCTGGGGGAGGAAGGGGGGTGGACCGTCCATAGCATCTTCGCCCTGTGCGGGAAAGTCCAGGAGGCTCGCAGCGAGCGCTCGCGTGGCAGCAATGGATGCGAGCGCGGCCCAGCGCAGTGCCCAGGCGGTGGCTGCCGTAGATCGTGCCCAGGCTGGTTCAGTTCGGGCGCGGGCTCGGGCGAGGTGCCGGACGAGGTGCACGGCTTGGGGGGACCACCGGCCTCCTACCTCCAAACTGTCCGGGTACTACTGGTATATATTAATGGAATATCCTGGTGTATTAGTGAATTGAATTAACCAACAAAGATGTGGATTTCAGGATGTTTCGAATAATAACAAGGGAAACATTGCAAAGTTCGCTGAGGGTACCTGAGCTCAGCGAAGCTCATCTCACATAGATTCCAGGGCGTTTTCAATCATTTTCACCATCCCTGACATCTGGGCTCCCACTAACAATAGCCAGTTATGTTCTGGATGCGGCCCCATGACCCCAGCTGCCTAGATCGTTGACTTCTCCACGCTCCTCTTGTAACATGCGTTTCACGAAGGCAGACATGGCCTGCTTGGAGTTCAATGCCTGCACCGCCACAAAGCCGTCCTCACCAGCGAAAAGGACATGTGACATGACCAGATGTGCAAATCATGGGAGACACGTGAGAGGTATAGGCTCACTTCTGCTTGGATTTGCTTGGTAACTGGTGTCGGTTTGAGCTTCAGTGTGGTTGTATGCTGGCAAATTCAAAGAGTTTCAGAGCAATGACCAGAGGCATGCCAGCTGAGCAGCAGCGGGCGACGACTTTAGCTGCACTCGCGGGGTAGGCATCACATGCTGGAATGGTGAAACAAATTTCAGGCCTGGAGCCGGTTGCATTGAGACTACTAAATACGACTAAAGCCGGCAAAATCCAGCAACCTGACTCTAAGCGGAAAATAATAGACCAAGGATGATCCGCATCCGCAAAATCTGGCGTGCCAAATGGATTCAAATGGCATCTTTTCTCAGCAAAACCACATGCTTCTACAATCATCCGCGGGATCGTGGCAACCCGGGCTCAAGTGAATCAGGAAATCTAAGGAGCTTAGCAACCAGTCCTCTTCAGAGGTTAGGATTTCTTGCTAAGCTCACCGGGCCTCTTCTGGCTGCATCTGCGGGCCGGAAAAAGTTTGGGAATTTTCTTGCCAGTTGAGTTCACCGCGCCTTGTGGTCAGAGGCGAATGTAAAATGGACATTGTATGAAATTGTGACATGACTCAAGGCAGCAAACATTTATGGGAATATAAGACACAACCTGTCAAATATTAAATGCAGGAGCCTCTGTCAAAATCAAACGGCACACAAAACAAATACTTTACTTCGAACCCGGCTGCAGAGTCAAATAATATGTTGCTACTGCACCTCTTGGATCCCGTTTGCATGCAATACTTCCCATGCCTGCTGTATCTGTTTCATGCTGCTTTGCGTTGCTGCAAGTGTCTGGTATGCCAACCCGGATCTGTTGCTGCGAGCCACCAACAAGGTCACGTCCTGAGCATGCTTGCATCTTCATTCATTACTACGTTGGCAAAGCAAAACACCACATCAACATATCACATCAAATGTGTTCTGGCATTCTACTTGACATTCTCTTTGACCAGCATTCTATCAAGCACTCTATCTGACATCTCTTCTGACATTCTATTTGGCATCTTTCACTCGCAGTTGAGGTCCGGCAGTGCCCACTGAGCTCTGGAGCTCGCAATTGAGGTTCGGCAGTGCCCAGATTGGAGCTCGCTGGAGCTCGCGGATGAGGTCCGGCAGTGTTTAGTGAGATCTAGAGTTCGCTGTTGGGAGGAGGAGGAAGAAGAAAGGAGGAAGGAGAAGTAACTCTGATATAATCTAGAGACCCTCACCTGGGAGGTGGGGAACTTTGAAATTGGTAGAATATACATGAATATACATATTCTGCCGTTCTGGTAGGTGGTTTCAATCCATCCCAACGGCATGAATAAATCATCTGGGATTATCGTGCTAAATATCTCAATATCTGATCTCAATGGATCTCATAGGGTTGAACAAGCACAATTGTTTGAACCGACAAGCAGTTTCTTTGATTGTTTTCCTCACGAAGAAACCCTCCGATGATTTCAAACAAGTTGCGAGCCCCCCTTTGCTTTCCTCAGTTCTCCTCTAGCTGGCGGTGTTGCAGCGATAACAACTTGGTGACTTACAGTGAAATGGGACACCTAGGGGCCTGCAAAACAGCTGTCATTTTTGCAGTAGATAGTTCGATGTAGTATTATGTCGTATTCAACCATCCTGACTTGGGATAACCTTGGCTGAATAATTCTAATTTTGACTACAGTAATTCTGAGCCTTTCCAATCACAGCTCACGAAGCAGACTTTGCGAGGATCACCTTCACTCAATCTAGTGGGAAAACGGTTGCACACCAAACATTCCTTACAAAATACTTCCTTCCAATATCCTGGAAAGGACCTAGTAGAGATATGTAGAGATCGCCAAAATTCACAAGGTAACTCACGCAGGATCAACTTTTCTTTCTACATTCTGCAGGATCCCTGTAAATGCAAGGGCGAACACGTCGAACTGGCATCTTTTAATTTTCTTCTCTGGGGGTGTGAAGCACTTGAACATCACTTTATGATGCCTTTTGCTGAACAAGCGTGTTTGAGCCTCCCAACATTGTCCATGGAATGGTAATATAAATATATAGTTGCAATATACGAGTGTATATATATATTATAATCTTACAATTATACAATATGCATACCGTATACGTATGTATGTAAATATTCCAACCACATGTGACACAACCTGTGTTTCCCCCCAACACAAATACGTGGTGTATCCATGTGCATCCTGGCTCCTCCTTCTTGCAGCACCTGATCCAAATGGTTGGCGGACCGCACGGTGTCAAAATGATCCTTCCCCAGTACCTCCCTGCGACATTGCAAGACGTCACGGAGGATTTCTTCGGCCTCTTCCAGTCGTCCTGATCCGTAAAACCACGTTTGCGTGGAGTCTAGATCCGGGGATCAAGTGTATATGTATATAGTATATATATATACAATTATATGATTGATCATGATAAGTCATGCGTGATTGACATTGTTGGAATTTGTTGGAGGCCAATGCAATGCTTCAATATGAACGAAAATGATTGAATGATATTCAATATGATTCAATTCAATTCTTGTGTATTTGCGTTGCGCACCTGTCGCCCGAAGCAAACAACCAAGACTGTCGCGGGATCGAAGAGTCTGCGGGTGCTTGTCTCCCAGGGTGTCCAGTGCGATCTGCAGCACTTTGCGGTGCAACTGCTCAGCATCTTGGGTACGTCTCCGCCGTTGCATGGCCAGTGCGAGATCGTGAGTGAACCTCAGCGTGTAGGGATGCTGCTCACCTAAGGTCTCCTCCGAAGCAGCCACCACCTCCTCGTGAATTTGGAGAGCCTGCCTCAAGTCCAACCTCGTTTTCCAATGGTTTTTGGCATCTTTTGGCAATCATAATATCATATTATATCGTAACCAGGTTTCCCTTCTGCAAGAAAGGTCAACACATTGGGGGAAAACACACACATTCCTCATAAAAGAAGATACCTAGTTGCTGCTCTTGGAGCAAGCAAGCCAAGTTGTTGGCTGAAACGAGGCTGTCCAGATGTTTGTTCCCCAAGCCTTCCTTTCGAAACTTCAGAACTTCGGCGTGCAACTGCCTTGCCTCAATTAGTCGGCCTCGGCCATGCAACAAACATGCCAAGTTGTTGCTGAAACGCAAGGTCTCTGGATGGTTGCTTCCCAAGGAAGTCTTGGACACCTCAACCACGTCTCGTTGAAGGTGTTCAGCCTCATCTAGCCGACCCAACTCCTCCAGGATACGTCCAAGACTGCTCATGCACGCCAGCGTGTGCGGATCCAATTGACCAAAGGCTTGGCGACAGCTTTCCAGAAGTTCCTTTTGGAGGTCCAAGGAGTCAGCCAACTGGCCTTTGTCCTTCAAAAAGAGCGCCAGGTTGTGAGTGACTAACAGAGTGTCCGGATGCTTCCTGGCGAACCCAAAACAAAGTGAAATAAATTGAAATACAAGAAACATCACGAAACTCGCGATGTATATATATATTATATATATAAATATATCTATATCATTAATTATCCTTATATATATATAATATACCTCCTCTCCCACTGCTTTACATGTGCAAACCCAAAACACCAAAACCCGACAGAAAAAACTCACACAACATCACAACATTACTGCTGATAAGCTGCTTTCCAAAAACTTTTCCACTTCTTCTCAGCGCCCTGCGGAACTGTTGTTCTGCTTCCTGCCACTTTCCGGTCTCTTGAAGAAGGCACGCCAAGTTGTTGCTGGTACAAATGGTGTCGGGATGATTGACACCAAACACTTCGACCGTGTTCCGCAGCAGCTGGCCATACAACTCCGTAGCTTCCTTGAGGCATCCTTTCTCTCGAAGCGTGAACGCAAGGCTGCCACAGCATTGAAGTGTCAGGGGATGTTGTTCTCCATTGACCACGCATCTGATCTCCCAGACTTTTCGGTGCAACTGCTCGGCCTCTTCTACAGCCTGCGTTGATCCTTTTCTCTGGAGAAACCGTGCTAAACAACTGCTCAATTGCAGAGTCGCAGTGTCTACATCTCCCAGAGTCTCAGAGCTCTGTTGCAGTTCCTTCTTCAACACTTGCTCCGCTTCATGGATCTCCCCATTGGCCTCCAAAAGCAGGACCCAGTCAGCGATGCATGTCACGAAGTTGGCATGATGCTTCAGGTTTGGCAGATCGTGCAGCTCTCGGTACACTTCCAGTGCCGCACCCTGTTGCCCACTGGTCTTCAGCAAGAAAGCCAAATTCATTCCCGCATTAACCTGGCTGATGTTGAAACATCTGAGCATCCATCACAAAGGATGAAAAAAACCATGCTAGAATATTGTATCACCTTCCCACCCCATGAATATCATGAATAAAATCATTGAAACAATTTGAAACCACCAAAGCATAAGCAAAGCCACCCGTGCCGATGTGTCTTCCCGCTGCGCTTCCCAGCGCTTCCTCTGCAAAGCGAGGAGTCGGTTTTCTCCAGAAATGGGCATCGCCTTGAGTTGCCCAGAGTCCAGGCACCAAATGTCCACAGTCCAAAGGTCCCGCCAATCTGGTTCCTAGCGCTGACAACACCACCGTAAAGGGCATATAGCGCCCATAGAGGACACACACACACATATATATATATAAATATGTACATACATATGTATACGATATGCATGCAATGAAATGCAACGTGCAATGTAATGCAATGTCATGTAGTGTAGGTAGGTAGGTAGGTAGGTATGTATATATGTATGTAGGTAGGTATGTAGGTATGTGAAATGTGGGTATGTAGGTACGTAAGTATGTAAGTATGTATGTATGTATGTCTGTCTGTATTCATGCATGCATGTAGATATGTATGTAGCTATGTATGTATGTAAATCTGTCTGTATGTAGGTATGTAGGTATGTAGGTATGTAGGTATGTAGGTATGTAGGTATGTAGGTATGTAGGTATGTAGGTATGTAGGTATGTAGGTATGTATGTATGTATGTGTGAATGTGTGAATGTGTGTATGTGTGTATGTGTGTATGTGTGTATGTATGTGTGTATGTGTGTATGTGTGTATGTGTGTATGTGTGTATGTGTGTGTATGTGTGTGTATGTGTGTGTATGTGTGTATGTGTGTATGTGTGTATGTGTGTATGTGTGTATGTGTGTATGTATGTATGTATGTATGTATGTGTGCGTGTGTGTGTATGTATGTGTGAATGTGTGTATGTGTGTATGTGTGTATGTGTGTATGTGTGTATGTATGTAATGTAGGTTACAGATTAGTACAGGGGGGACCCCCCCCCTCCCTTAACAAATTTGGGGTACAGAATAGTGTGGAAAAAACAGGGTATCGGGTACGCAATAGTGTGAAATCAAAAAAAAATGATAGATTTCAATTGACTTCAATTTACTTTGAATTGAATTCAATTTACTTTGAATTGATTTCAGTTTACTTTGAATTGATTTCAATTCACTTTGAATTGATTTCAATTTACTTTTAATTGATTTCAATTTACGTTCAATTGATTTCAATTTACTTTCAATTGATTTGAAGTTACTTTCAATTGATTTCAATTTATTTTGAATTGATTTCAATTTACTTTCAATTGATTTCAATTTACTTTGAATTGATTTCAAGTTACTTCCTTTTGATTTCAATCTACTTTGAATTGATTTCAATTTATTTTGAATTGATTTCAATTTATTTTGAATTGATTTCAATTTACTTTCAATTGATTTGAAGTTACTTTGAATTGATGTCAATTTATTTTCAATTGATTTCAATTTACTTTGAATTGATTTCAATTTATTTTGAATTGATTTCAATTTACTTTGAATTGATTTCAAGTTACTTCCTTTTGATTTCAATCTACTTTGAATTGATTTCAATTTATTTTGAATTAATTTCAATTTACTTTCAATTGATTTCAATTTACTTTCAACTGATTTGAAATTACTTTGAACTGATCTCAATTTATTTTGAATTGATTTCAATTTACTTTGAATTGGTTTCAATTTATTTTGAATTGATTTCAATTTACTTTGAATTGATTTCAATTTACTTTCAATTCATTTCAATCTACTTTGAATTGATTTCAATTTACTTTGAATTGATTTCAATTTACTTTGCATTGGTTGCAATTTACTTGCAATTGATTTCAATTGATTTCAATTTACTTTCAATTGATTTCATTGTACTTTGAATTTACCTTCAATTGATTTCAATTTACTGCCAATTTACTTTCAATCGACATCCCATAGAAATCCAATAGTAGTCCCAAGGGAATATCATAGAAATACCATGGAAACCCCATAGGAATCTCACAGAAATCCCATAGAAAGATCATAGAAATAACATGGAATAACATAGGAACCACAAAAGAAATCCCATGAGAATTCCAATAATAATCCCATAGAAATATCATGGAAATACCTTGGAAACCCCACAGGAATCCAATAGAAATTGCATAGGAATCCAATAGAAATACCATAGAAATCCCATAGGAATCCAATGGAAATCCCATAAGAATACCATAGAACTCCCATAGCACCCCTTCCGAAATCCCATAGAAATCCTCCAGAAATACCATAGAAACATCATGGAGACACCATAGGAATTCCATAGAAAACTAAGAGTAATACCATAGAAATACCATAAAAGAAAAAAGCTTTAGCAAAGGAAAAGGTAAAGGGAATGCTTGAAAAAAAATCACACCAGGAAGCATCTGGACACAATAGTGTACCCCCCAAACAAACCACACTATTGTGTATCAGGGTTGCTCATGGACTACCCCCTTGAAAAATTGTTTGAGTGATGTTTTTTAATTGGGTTTTAAAAAGGCATCATATATTATGGGAAACTGGGCATTTCTGAGAAAACTAAGAAAGTAATTAATTAATTTAAAAGGAAAACACTTTAGCAAAGGAAAAGGTAAAGGAAATGATTGCAACAAAAAACCAAATTACCTCAGGAAGCAGCAGGACACAATAGTGTACACTCCAAACAAACCACACTATTGTGCATCAGGGTTGCTCATGGACTACCCCCTTGAAAAATTGTTTGAGTGATATTTTTTAATTGGGTTTTAAAAAGGCATCATATATTTTGGGAAATTGGGCATTTCTGAGAATTTCAAATGAAAGAAACTAAGAAAGTAATTAAGTAATTAAAAGAAAAAACTTTAGCAAAGGAAAAGGTAAAGGAAATGATTGAAAAAAAATCACACCAGGAAGCATCTGGACACAATAGTGTACCTCCCAAACAAACCACACTATTGTGTATCAGGGTTGCTCATGGACTACCCCCTTGAAAAATTGTTTGAGTGATGTTTTTTAATTGGGTTTTAAAAAGGCATCATATATTTTGGGAAACTGGGCATTTCTGAGAATTTCAAATGAAAGAAACTAAAAAAAATAATTAAAAGGAAAACACTTTAGCTAGCAAAGGGAAAGGTAAAGGAAATGATTGAAAAACATCAAAAAATCATGACCTCAGGAAAGCAGCTGGACACAATAGTGTACCCTCCAAACAAACCACACTATTATGTATCAGGGTTGCTCATGGACTACCCCCTTGAAAAATTGTTTGAGTGATGTTTTTTAATTGGGTTTTTGCAGAAAATTTATGACACCCCAAAGCACGCAGCAGCGCTTATTTCTTGAGCCAAAACATGAGTGACATGTTATGTGAAGCGTCAGACCTAAACACCCCTCCTAAGCCAACATCTCACAGATGGCGGCTTTCTTACACAAGCTGTTTAGCCTGCGCGTGCCGTCCATCAACTGCTTTCTGGCCCATTCGAGCCATGTGTTTCCAGCATTGGTCGGCTGTAAGAGGTTTCGTGCATAGATCTGCTAGGTTGTTGTCTGTTCCAACGGCTTCAACCGCAAGTTCTTTTGATCCCACCTTTTCCTGGATCCACAGATATCGACTTTGCACATGACGGGTCTTTCCAAGCCCCTTTCTTGAGACAATTCCACGGGCCGCAGAACTGTCCGAGTAGAGAATGAGGTTCAGCGGAAGTCCCCATTCACTCATCATCGTCTTCAGGCCAAGTCCAACGCACCCAGCCTTAACCAGTGCGTAGAACTCGCTCTCTCCACTGCTCAGACTCACCGTCGACTGTAAGTTGCACGAGTGTTTGATGCAGTGGGAACCGAGCATACATATTATATTCCAGTTGTACTCCGACGTGTGCGAAGGTCTCCAGCGTGGTCGGAGTCACAGAAAACTCGGATTGCATTGTACATTCGTTGTGGCTTGTATTGATACACCACACGAGGTTTTCCAACCAAGTAGCGTCCCAGGCGTTTGAGCTTTGCCCAAGAGTAGGAAGTAGGCGCTTGCATGTGCCGCGCCAAGCTCTTGACAGCTTCACTTATATCTGCCCGGTCGCTCGAAAGGTAGGCTGCCCGCATTGTCAGCGAGCGGTATAAGGTGGCTTCCTCTTTCTCCAGAGTCGGAAGGTTTTCGGAAGCCGACACCTCATCAGCCTTCTGTTTCTCAGCCGGCGTAGCGACTGATTTTCCCTCTTCAAGGCCAAGTGCCTTGATGATGTACTCTGCATGTCTGGCATCTGCCTCGTAGCTGAGAATGCCAGATGTCTTGTCGAAGCTAAGCGCCCTGTTCAGCACACACATGGATGTTCCATCCTGTGGTCCTGGTCCCAGGAGTCCATCCACGCGATACTCAAACTTTTGCTTCAACTTCTCTTCCAAGAACTTCAGGCCATCTTCATCGCCCAAAGCTACAAAAGGATCTCCGTGCACCATGAATCGAAGATCTCGCTCCTTGTGCATGAACAGCGCTGGCCGTCCAACGCATTGTTCGATGCCACATTCCTTCAGCAATTCCACATAGGTTGCTTGTCATATGCTTGCTGCATCCAGCGTTCCGTACATGCTCTTCCGAAGGAGGGCGCGCTTGCCGGCTTGTTTGTGTCCTTCCGGTAGCCGACAGAACACGCGCCTCTTTGCCAACCCGTAGAAGTGTGCCCTGCTGATATCTATCAGCATCATTTTGTATGGTTTGCCATGTGTGCTCGTTCTCTTTGAAGTCATCAGAGAGCACAGGACTTTCAACGCCTCCAGTGGCGGCATTGCCGAGAAGGATTCGAATTCTGCCAGCGGTTTGCTGGCCTTCTTCACTTCACGCACCACCAGTCTTGACCGGTAGTTAGGATGAGCTTCGTCACCCTTGTTTCGGTCCACCCATTTAAGGGTAATGGGCGCCCGATTGGTTTCTTCCCAGCAAATCTTCTCGTCCACTGTTTCCCAGAGTTGTTGCTTTTCTACCCATTTCATCTCATCATTCCTGGCCGCTCGCACCTTCTCTGGGTCGAGCACGATCCCAGTGACTGGGTCGTAGTATTCTCCTTCAGGCACATTGTCTGGGTCGAAGAACTCTTCGGTCTGCTCGTTGCCAGTGTCATCGGGACAGGGCCCTGCAACAAGTTCCGACAGTGCGGAGAGTTCTCCTGCATTTCGAAGCTCTTGACGGATTCTGCGAAGAATCGCGGAGACAAGCTTCGGAGGGTAGACTTGAGCATGCTTGGCTCTCCCATTGATCAACTGCACATGTCTATGCATTCCGCTGCACTTCTTCTCCAGGGTCTTTGCTAGTTCCTTCGAATTTGTGAGCCACATCAGACGAATCGTCTGCTTCCTTACGTACCCGATGCCCTCATTGTCTTCCGAGGTCATATGCCAGTGGCACATGGGAGACTCGACCAAGTGGATTCCTTCGAGCTCGGTGAGCCTCTTTATCTCGTCTTCTTCCCAACTTGAGCTTGGCTTCGGATGTTCGTGAAGAAAGAACCGATCGTTCCGATGTTGTTCCAGGTAAGCATCCGTGGCCACCTTCAAATGCGTCTTTCCTTCTGCCAGAATTTCTGCATTCTGCTCTGGTGTCCTCTTGTTCTTGCTCAAGTTCTGCAAAGGACTGAAGGGCCCGCAAGGAGGGGACCCAATCAACAACGCCGGTTTCTCCTTGCGCTGTAGCTCCCTCAGCATCTTTTGGTCTTCCTTCTTCGAAAGATCCCAGTGTTCTCCTTGTTCATTTTTGCACAAAGTCAAGTCGATTGCGAATCCAGGCCTGAGTCCAAACCGATTGGCTTGGCTCGTGAATCGTTTGGGATTATAGATCTCTGCCACATCCACTTTTGAGCCACTCATCGGCATGAGTAACTGTCCGATCTCCAGCACCTCCTCTTCTGGGGCGCTTGCCATGATGCGTGACTGCAAAATGCTCGCCACGTCTTTGGTAGCTTGCGCTCTCTCTGGCCGTCCTGCCGTCGAAGCGCTTGCACTTGAGCTTGATTCATCTTTGGATCTTTTCTGATCCTGTTTGATCTCGTCCATGAGTTGCTTGAATGTCCTTTCGTCCTGCGTTGGGTCCAAGGCCCTCTTGGTTCCTTGGCCCTTTGCTTCATCCGCCTTCGCCTTCTTTGATCCCTCGGGAGACCCCTCCTCAGATGATCTCTTCCTCGACGGAGACGGCCGAACCAAAGGTTCGACTCGCTCCCGCGGAGGGCTCCCAACGGCATCAGGCGCATGCATTTCTTCTTCGGCGTCAGGCACATCCTCTAAGGCGATCTGCTCTTCGCCCTCTGTACCTGTTTCGGCCTTTCGCTTCCGAGCGGTCTCCACTCTCAGCTTCCCTTCTTCGGTCTCACGCAGTCTCTGCTCGACGGACGTTCTGCACTCACTGTTGTGTGACCTCACCGGTGCTCCAACTTGCAGTGCTATGCACCCAGGACACCCTGGTGTGTAGTGCCCTTCAACGTCCTTCCTTTTCACATACAGACTCCTCGGGGCGGAATCTCTCTGAGCTGGTTCGGGTAGCAGCTTTTCACCTTCCTCCACCTTGGGAAGTTCGATCGGGATCGGCAGGGAATCCACGTCGCCTGCCATCCTTGGTCTGAGGTTCCATGGAGTGCCTCTCAGTTTCTCCATGTCCGATGGATCCCAACGCTCTTGTTGGGTCATTCTTTTCACACTGCTGCCCTTGATGACCCCTTCAGAGGTCATTGCCATGATATCTCCATTCCTACCATGTGTCCCTATGTATCTTCCGGACATCAGCTTGTTTTCCAATCGTCCAGCACCCGCGGTGTAGCTTTTGAGGGGGCGGAACCAGATTCGCTCCCCGAACATCACGACTGGCCTTCGCCATTTTCGACCTTTCAGGCGCTCATACCCTGTCTTCCCATCATGGCCATTGATGCGGAAGCGGGACATCAAGAAGTTGGCGTGCCGAGCAAGCCAAGTGAGGACTGGATGTGCATCTGGGATTTCCATACCCAGCTTTTCCTGAAGCCTGAAGCGCGCTCTTCATGGCGCGGCATTGACCCTTGGTCTCACGGACGGAAACCTCTGCCAGCCCATTGGCTTGACTGTCTCCCGTCTTGGACTCCTCAAGCACGATGTCCATCTTTGATGCAGCCTTCACTGCACTCTTGAGCAACTTGATAGAGCGTTCATTGTCGCTCTTCATCACCAGCTTCCGATAGCCGACTTCATCCAGGATGTTCAGCACGAAGTTCACCGCGAATGGGTCAGCTCCCTTCGCCGGAACTGCCGACGACCAGCACATGAGCGCTCACATGTTGGTGTGCGAGTCTCGCACCTGAAGGTGCGGCAGTCCTTGTTCGTCTTTGCTGAAGAAGAAGTAGTCCATGGCCAACACAGGAAGGCCTTCGCCCTCCTCCTTCTGCTGAGTGTGTCTTTCCATCAGTCCGCGAGCACGCATGCAGTGTCCACACCAGCTCCGGGCAGGCATGCCCTGTCATCTCGTGCTCCTCGATCTCCAAGGCGGTGGGCTCCGTAGGGCTCTTCAAGCGCTTCGGCTTGATCCCCACATCCACATCGACGGCCTCTTGGCTCAATTCGAGCCCTTCACCGTCTCCGCCTTCCACTGTCGCCGGACTTACGGCCTCGTGGCCTGCCCCGGAAAATCCGAAGCTACGGCCCCGATGTCCACCTTGTCTTCCTTCTTCTCCTCTGCCGTGCCATTCACCCATAGATCGAAGACGTAGATGCCCTTGTGCACATACATCTCCGTCATCTGCGCTGCTTCCTCGGGGTACTTTTCTTTCAGCATCTCTAGGTGTTTCTTCATCTCCTTGGCGATTCTGCTGTCCTTGGGGATGATGTTGCCACTGTCACCTCCCAGGACAACCATGTTCTTCTTTGTAAGGGCTGTGCCGCTGACCAGAGTTCTGTGAACATTCACCAACCTGCCCTGAACGCTTCGGCCCCGGCCGTGGTGATCATAGCCTTTCACCAGAACTCCACCTTCATCTTCCAACAGTTCTCCTGAGGCTGTTTTGTAAGACGTTGAACTATTCCTGCGATCGCCCTTCAGCAGCCCGGCTTCTGCCAAGTGTTTCGGAACAGCGGTGATCGCTGCACCAATGTTAAAGTTGACCACCAACTTAGTCCAACCCTTCTCACTCCACTGAACTTCGTCAGCGGACTCGAAGGAGTTGATCTCACCCTTGGCCTCCGTCGACTTGATATTCCTTTCGCTTCTGATTCTTGCTCCCATCCGCTCGTTGATGAACCCATACTCTCGGTCCACCTCGGAGTGTTGCATTTTGCACTTGTTGCCAAATTGGCAAAACGATGTCTTGAACTTGAAACATCTCATCTGGTCGTGCGGGTGATTGAGGTAGAAGTTGAACTCGTTCTTCTTCCTGTTCTCTTTTCTTGCTTGCTTCACCCTCTGGGACCTCTTCAACTTCTTGTCTTTGGTCATCACCCGGGCTCTGGCCTTCCGGATGTCGACCCTCGCACGCTTCATCACTCGCATCTCATCCTCCTTGGTTTCCTGAGTGAACTTTCCAATCTCATCCTGAGTCAGCCGTCGATACTTTCGAGCCGACTTCATGTAGACTCCTTCATCTTTCTTCTTCAGTGCGCCTCGACGCACCTGTGTTGCTTCTCCTTTCAGCACTCTCATTTTGTCACCTTTCACGACCACAGCCTCCGTCTCAAGACCTTCGAACGCCTCATTCTGGTATTCACTGTCACCGAAGCGATTGCAGCCAGCTTGTCTGGGCAGAGATATCCCTTCAGGGCCGGGAGGCATCAGAAGGGCAGGTGTGTTCGAAGTCATCAGATTCGTTACTGCGGCGGAATCGCAGAGAAAAGGAACGCAATATGCGGTTGCATTGGGAAACATCATTTTGAGATAGTCATGCCTTAGTTGATTGATCCGGCCATTTTCAGTCTGCACAAGCATCAGTTCTGACAGGTCAGCAATGAAAACAGCAACCCCCCAAAACACCAACAAGTTTGAGGGATTTTGAGGGTATCTGTAACTGGGCAGGCCGTCGCTTACACCTCCAAATGTTTGTCGCTTGTAACTCCAAATAGGGACCGAGACTGTCCATGGCGACATCGATGTTTTTTGCCGTTTCAGGTTCTGAGACACAGAGGAACTCGTTTCCGTTTTGCATTGGTTTTTGTGAAACATTGTGAAACTATTGTACTTGATTTGATTCTCATGTTGGGATGTGGGGAAAGTTAGCATCCCACCCCACCCCACCCCACCCCTTGTTCAGCAGGTATGTGTGCCAGTGTTTGTAGTGTTTGTGACATTCTTGCTTTGCAAGTGCCATGGAACGTTAGCATCCCACCCCAGCCCACCCCTTTTCTTGTCTGGATCGAAAAGGGGCTCGAGTCGCAAGTGACATATATGAGATGTAAGTGACGTGGGTCGCAAGTGAAAGTGACAGCTCCGCCACCTGGACTCCTGGGGCCACCAATTTCCAAAGAATGGTCACAAAGGATATGGTAAGGTTCTCAACCATGCCTACAGTAGCTCAAGCAGGGGAAGTCACAAGTACATGGGTTTGTCTGAAAGTGGGCATCCCAAAATTTCATAGTTGATCCATAGTCTCATCTTCCTCATACAAAACTACAATTTCGGAGTATCTCGTATCGTATCCCCTATTTTGATCTAATTTGGGACGACCCACAAGAACTCCAGGCGGCATTGGAGTGCCGATGAAGTCTCGGGCTGCCGAAGCCGTGGGCATTGGCCGTGAGCCTTGAGCTGCTTCCCAAGCTGCTTTCGTCGGCCAAAAGCAATTTATGAGAGCTTCATCTTGAGAGATCCACCTGGATGACGAGAGTGTGCTTGCCCCGAAAACAATTTGAACAACCTTGAACATGTTTGAACACCTATCAAGTATTGGAATTCAACATGGTCAATAGTTGCAACAATGGCCGTTGTCTCCTCCCCCGGGGCTCATCAAGGCCTGTCTGGTGCTTTGCTGGCAGCATCTGGTCCAAGGCCAAAGTTGGAGCCATCCTCCAAAACGGCTTGCATGAAGAGATTGCAGCGATTGTTACCACCGTCGACCAGAAATCGGATTTTTTTCCTTGGATGCCCGCTTTCTGAAGAACAATGCAGTGTGAACTCCATTTTTAGGGACAAAATACGTGAAAAATTGGTGAACTGCTCAAAGTGGAACTGGAGTTACACGCGGAAGTAGCTATGACCCAAAACGACAACCACGCTTGTTGGGTAGGTGGCTCATGTGTCTGCTTGAGTGTCTGACTTCAACAACTTCAACAGGAATGCTGGATGTGGATTTGGATATCTGCCACTGCGGCTGAAATATATCATTGATATTCATTGACCAATCATCCCTACCTGTATTCAGTCGTCTAAACAAACAACGGGCGAAGAACTGGTTGTTCAAAACCATCCCCAGCACAGTAAGGCAACAGGGATCATCATCATCCTATTTAAGTTGAAGGGAGCATCAACAAAACAAAATTCCGAAACCAACAGCCAATCATATTGATCTTTCTTATCCTCATGGAAAGGCCATTGTTGCTGAATTTTCATCCGGCATTTCATCAACTGCAGCAGGTTTTTGCAACTTGAAACTGTAGTTCATGATAGTTCCTTGGTATCCCCAATTTCTATGGGATTGCATACAGCTATATACAGCTATTCCCATAGCTATTTCCATGGGTTATCATCCAATTGCAGCGTAAGTTTCTCGGTGGTGTAGAAGTACAGCAAGCAATGGTCTGATCCAGCGCGTCGCCGCAAATCAAGAGCACAGCTCCAGACCTGGGCCCCGCGGTCCGCGAACAACACCTCCAGAAATGATTGATCCAAAAGGTATGAATATATTATATATATATGTGTGTGATTATATATATATGCGAATAAACACACACACATATATATATATACAAATCTGCGTGCACACAAGAAATACACCTATCAATACTCATCCACATAAATCCTAAACAAATCAAAAAATATATATATACACCTATATATCTATCAACCAATCTCCCGTGCTCACAGCATACGAAGAAAAGCATTTTTTTGGGCCAAAGTACGAAAATGCCCGTTTGCTTATGCTTCAAGACGTCTGCCGGTGACCCTGCCAGATTCGTTATCTCATAGCCGTGCTCCTCTGCTGCAAAAATCTCTCCCTCCCAGAAGGCTGCGCTGAGAAAATAGTCATCGAGCGGAGACGTGATCCCAGCCATAGACGTGCATGGGTTGATGCTTGATGGGTGAGGTCCCACGGAGGTCTCGCGCAGTCTTCGCCAAGCGAAGGCTTTCCCCACGCCGATATATATATATGTGTGTGTGTGTGTGAAATTTTGCTTGAGAAGATCGTTGCAGTTCTGGTGGCCTGCCAACTTCTGCTAGATTCTAGTGCTTGTGGAGTGACGATCATTGAAGCATGGACGTTGGAAAGCTCGTACTTGTTTCAGTGGAGAACCACTTATGGCTGCAGTTTTTGGACGCATGACTGCTGTGCAGGCGTGGCATGGTGATGCATGGTGTCCTGTCACGACGAGGCTCCAACAAGCGTCCAGTGCAATTCACGGAATACAGTCCTTTGCGCCTATCTGATCGATGTGTAATGACATACGCTGAAAAGAACCTATGACATTTGCACATGTGTTGACACGTACTATATGAGTTTCATGAGCAAACACAAACAGGTACAAGTCATTGCGAAGAGTTACAGGCCCTCTGTGAAACCAGTCCTGTGAGAGAGGACTCGTCTTGCCCACCATGGTCTCATCAAGTGCTCCATCCTGAGTTGCGGATGTCTCCTGGGTCTGGGTCGGGTCAAATATACTTATACCTCTATACATATTATTATTCATAAAGTGCGAACCCCCCTGCCTGGATGACTTGAGACGAAGCATGTCAAATTTTGTGGTTGATTGGACACCGAACCTGATTAACCCACACCCTCCCATGCCTGTGGCAATGGAGACTTTAAGCCAAACCACGCTTTTTGATGAGAGGAGGTGACTCGGCCGGGCATTTCTCTCCTGGAAAGCTCAGTATTCAACCAAAACATACACGACTGTAAGTTGGAGGATGCAAAAACGACAAGGAACATAACCCTAGCTAAGGCCAGAACATGTCGGGACATTTCATGAAAGGACTTCGAAGGGACATTGAACAATAGAATGGGAATAGACTACCGCAAACTAAGATAAGGGAATCTGCCAGAGATGGATCGAGGGGTGCATGTCAAATTTCCTTAAGCGGAGCTTTCATGGCCCTTTCAGGAACGGCTGCGGCATGTTCCTTTCGAGCAGCAATAGTGAGTGGTGTACTGAGATATTTCCTATGGCCACCAACTTCTTTCATGTTCCCATTTCCAACTTTGAGGGCGCCCAACCTCCTCTTCGGCATCATCATCGCTCGCCTGTACTTCATCTGAAGAACGTGCTCTGATTCCTCTACAAATGGTTGAATGATGTTTTGCGCGTGTGAACCCCTGGGACAAAGGGGCTAGCAGTATTGATATATAGTGAAAAACAACTTTCCTTCAAGCACTTCAATACGAAATACGGCCATGTGATGGATTTGTGACATGCAGTAGGTCAAACCATTCAACTTGTCATGCAAATCCCAGACGATCCTCTGTCACCATACATCAACCACTTTCATCAGAGGGCTTGATCATGGTGGATCCAAGTGGCCAAAGTTCATGGCCCAACACATCCCACTAGATTTCTTTTTTTGGCGCCCAGTCCAAAGGTTTGACCCTCCTGTAATGCAATGAGGTTCTGCGATCTGTTGCAGCGAAAAAAGAACTACACCTACCAATGCAAAACAAAAGGCGTCAAAAACAGGAGTCGACCTATCATGCTAAGCAAATTCCCGTTCTCCTTTTGATGCCTGGCGGGGTTAGTTGTGATAGAGGTTTTGACACACCCTCAAAGAAGGTTCTCGAACCCCGTATCGCGAATAGAAGAAGAAAATAATAGAATGAACGCAACGCCCAAGAGAAATGTAAACTCCGACTAGAACAGTGGAAATCACTTTCCTATCTTTGGGCTGTCGGACTGCATTCCACTCTTTTTTCTGGCATGCAACACGAAGCTTTTGTTAGCAATGGAGACTATGTCGATCCATTGCCAGCTTGTTATTGTTGTTCCATGGTAGGAACTGTTGACATTCACGTTTTCCCATGGTAGGGAAGTTCTGAACTTCTTCTCGAAATTTTTGGTCAACAGTTTTGTTGACTTCTCCCGGAAATTTCTTTGAAACTTGCTTTGAAACTTGGCCCTTCCAGGGTGGGTGGTTTGCGGGCTTAACTGAAGTTCTTTGAACCACAATGCCACCAAAAAATGGTTTCATTCCACCTCAGCCCAAAATTCTAGAAGAATACCTGGGCTGTCGGACTGCATTCCACTCTTTTTTCTGGCATGCAACACGAAGCTTTTGTTAGCAATGGAGACTATGTCGATCCATTGCCAGCTTGTTATTGTTGTTCCATGGTAGGAACTGTTGACATTCACGTTTTCCCATGGTAGGGAAGTTCTGAACTTCTTCTCGAAATTTTTGGTCAACAGTTTTGTTGACTTCTCCCGGAAATTTCTTTGAAACTTGCTTTGAAACTTGGCCCTTCCGCGGCCCCACCTGCTCGACCTGCCATCGGCAGGTTGACCGCTTTCAAAAGGACCACTTTTCTAACATTGCTTTTGTTTTCTGGGAAAAAATCAAGCTTGGCAGATGGCTTAGACCATCCGATATATATATATGCGGGCCACACGGCTTGAAGTCCAGCGTCCTTTAAGGAGCGCTAGCTCCATACTGCCGGAACATTGAAACAAATGAGTTGCGCCTCCGCGCCTCAAAGAGTAAGGTCTAAACTTATGTTGGGAAAGATCGAACTTGTCACAATATTTTCGGAAGTGGCGACGAAATGCCTCAGCACTGTAAGGCCATAGGGGAACCTTATCACTCATGGATCTTTTGTGTAACGACATAGCTGTTCTCAATAACTCCACGGTTAAAAAGTCATCAACCATCACCATTTCACCAACGTTGTCACGCTGCCCAGATTTAGTATGTTGCAAACTTAAGATGGCTTTGGTGTCACCCACAAGGACATCAATGGGTCGAAGCGCTAAGATTTCTCCTGTTCGAAGAAGTGCAAAGAAACCGAGACACAACAAAGCGCCTAAAAGCACCTGATTGTGTTCAATAGCATAATTTCCCCAAGCATATAGAATATCCGCGGTCAAAGGAGGAGCTCTATCTGGTGCTTCCAACTTCTTCCAAATCTGAAAAAGTTTCCATGACATCGGAATCATACCTTTGGTCCAACCCTCATAGTGATGAAGTCCACACAAAGCATCAGATACCAAATGAAGCGCTTCCCCATCTTCCCAAGCCGTCTCAATCCAGTTACTAACCTTGTCATCCAAGTCCAGAGCTGTAAAAATACCGGTCAGTACAGGTAACAATTTTGACAGTGCATTAAAATAACGTGCCTGGGTCCTCTTGGTTATACCAGCATCCCAAAGACGAACATTCTGTCTCTGTTGTTTCCTTTCAGTTTTTGTCCGCTTAGAAACAAAGGTCCACTTGACGGCTCGCGCCATCTGTTGGATTCCTCGTGCTTTCAACGTGTCCTAAAACTAGGGTTATGCCATGCGCCAGTAGAAACGCATTCAGCTTCCGCAACACTCGAGCCACCTGTCGGCTGCCTGTACGTCCTTTGCTGGCTATAGACAGGCTGATGTAGCTATCCGTCAAGTGAAAGACCCTTTTGGATGTGGACCCCAAATGTGAAACGTGAAACTTTACCCCCAACAAAATACTCCTTAACTCCAACAGATTTATATGCTCAGGCAACTTCCATTTAACGCTGAATGAAGGCTCCCAGTTCCACCAGTCTGCTTCAACGCTTTGTCGAGGATGAGCTTTAGGATTTAATATCTCCCCTGAGGCAATACGCACGTCAGACCCTGTGTGATTAGTACGAGAAAGCAACAGTCGATTGAGGGTTTCTGCAGTAACATGTTGTTCCCACTTTTCAGGTCCATAAATCAACTTCCTACCCAGAGGACATTGCCAACGTAAGTTGCTGCGAAATCCTGGTGCCATCCCCATGCGTGTAGCAAGCCATTTGTAAGATACTCGGGGTAAAAATTCATGACAGAGCCCAACCGCTGGAATAATCAACGAGAAAATTGAAAACGAATCCCCTAACAAAGAATGTCTTTGATCATCATATGCTTGCCTGGATTGTTTGATTTCCGAAGCGCTGTAGCAAAGTGCTGTGTGCCGCCAACCATACCCCAACAATAATTCCTTTTCCTCTGCCGATGCAGTTCGCCAGGTGCCGTTGGAGGTGAAGAAAATGTATTTCCATTGGTATTGATATGGGGGATATCGGAAATCATCAGCAGAATAACGTTCAAGAGTATCTTGATCACACTTCTCAATTCCTGCAGGTCGAAATGGAGGTTTTGAGCGCTTAATTGCTTTCATTGCAGTAGGAAGGGTACTACCCCACTCATATCCAGGCCAGTTCACTCCAGGCTCCACCCATTGGTCCAGTTCAGGATAAGGTGCTGATGCCGTAATTTCCCGCCAGTGGGTTTTTTGGGTAATGGTGATCCCTTCCATAACATTCTCAAGCACCTCTGAAGTCCAGCACAAACGGGGTCGATTCATTGGCACCGCATCAACAGGATTCAGGAAATATGGTTCCCTTTGCAGCTTTTCAGAAATGGTGTCACACTCCTCTCGTTTCATAGATGCCACATTTTCCACTACGTACTTGACCACTATATGACTACCAACCTCAGCCTGGACAGTACGTTTGATTCGCACCACTTCATAAAACAGTGAAGAATTCGGCCCAGCTAACCCTTGTCCCAGGGCATTGGCCGATGACAAGTCAGTACAAGGGAAGCCAGCCCATATGTGCACCTGCTGTATGTCCAAATAACGTGCGAGAATATCTCTAAACAACTGTGGTGTGAAGTCCTTCACGTCATGATATATTTCAGCATGCGGCCATCTCCGTGACACAACTCGATTCGCGGGCTTGTGGGTGTCAAAGTGCACTAAGCCCACCGGCCTAAGACCCAAAATGTCGTAGGCCCGAAAGGAGCCACCAATCCCTCCAAAAAGTGACAACACCAGCACCGGCACCTGTGCCGATTCCTCCTGAGTGGCCAAACATGCACGTACATAGGCTTCACCAGTCGCGGACAATGATTTGGCGATACCAACTGCTCCCCCTTTTCCAGAAGCATCGGAGGCTGTCATAACAGGGCTAATTGCTGAACCAAAGTGCGCATGTAATAGAGGTACTACCAGTAAACATTGAAAAAGCTCTCTTCGCACAGCTTGCTGAATTCCCGCCGAAGTGTTTCCTTTGCCAGTAAACTCCCAGACCTTATCCAGAATAGCCATACTTGGTCTACGAAACTGCATGACATGGATCCAGAGGCCCGCTATAACCTGGATAAGTCGTTTGGACAAATGATTTTGATTGAGGATCCATAAGGTTGCTTGTATCAGGTGAAGTAGGCGTTCAGGTGATCCTCCAATGAAGTGATTGACCCCGTCAATGAACGCCCCCAACTCTTGGGCTGCTACCACATTCATTTTCCTTTTCTTCGCTGAGCTAATCACCCCTGCCATCTTCCAGGCATCCTCCGCCAAGTCATGGACTCGGCTACCAGCAACAGTCTCTTCTTCATTTCCAACCACTTGTCCCAAAGCAAAGTTGTCCAAATACACATGCCACCAAAGCCGGCTGCTCGCTTTGGCTTCCCTACAAATGCCAACCATCCATTGGGGAACTGCTTTGTTCCGAACCAGCTGGGCTACCGGATCCAACCGCCCAAATTGAAGAAGATGTTCACTTATCTCTTGCATTATTGAAACAGATGACCACCATCCCATGGGAAGAACGCAGCAGGCCAACGCATGGGCTCTATGACAATCTCCCTCTCCTACATCGAAATCCCTTATCACATTGAAAGATAAAAACTTCTTCCACGGATCCGGGACTTTGCACAGATAGAATGCATTCGACATATCAGATTGCCACATGCGTACCTCTTCACCTTCTTCCACAAAAATGGACATCCATGTTGCAATGTTGGGTAAATGTTTAACCGCTCCAGTAAACTGCCTCATTATTGAATTGCTCCCCACCAAGTTCATGATAAGTCGAAGGATTGGGCGGCCATCTTCCAAGCTAGATCCTTTCATCACCCCAAATAAACCATTCAGCACTGGAGAACCCCTGTACCGAATAACCGAATCCAGTGGAACCCATTCACAAACTCCCCTTTTAACCAGTTCATCAGCTATACCATCGATCTCACCCTTTTCAGCATGAACAATCCCTTCCAGTCGTGGTAAAGGTCTTCCATCATCCGGCAACAAAGACAACTGAGGATTAAGCAACAAATGTTTTGAGTGTTCTGAAACCCAGTCAATAGCATTAATTGAGCCGCCATGACCTACTGGTGGTAACGCTGGCAAAATCTGCGCCAGTGTCAACTTATGACAAGTTCCTACTTCCTCCCCTTTATAGTTCACCTTCTTGCTGCGCAAGTCTTTTTCAAGCTCAGAGGGCACCGGGTGATGTTCGTGGCCGTGGCAAAGCAATCGCTGTATTGCCTCTCCGACGGCATTCACTACCCGCTTCTCGGCTTTCGTCCACCCTCCTAGTTTCAAAGGGTGAGGACAGCCGTAAAGCGTATTGCAACACACCAACACGCCCAAGAGCCAGGCTTCCGCAGCATGCTTCTCAACGAAGGTAGGGCTGGAGGCCTCTTCCAGTGTAATCTCCCTCAAGACTTTCCGGAAGGACCGCAAACCACCCTCTCGGACGGGCAGAGCCACCTGCCTTGCAGTGGCCCGTTGCTGCATGCCAATATCAAAAACTGTGCCATAAAAACTGCGCCCTGAGGACTTCAAAGAAATAGCCCCGGCATTCTCTATGCTCCATGCCAGCGCACAGCCCGACTTTCTCAGATCTGTGCACTGCTGTGCTATCATCCATGGATTTCTAGGCTCAGGCCCGGGCTCAAGAGGGGACCGCTCGGCCCTAGCCAGCGCCCCCTCGGTGCCAGCCAAGCTCATGTCGTGGTGTCGCTTGGCTTCTCCTTCTTGTCCTTCCATTCGCCTCCTCCGCTTTGCCAATCCCATGAGGTTCCTTTTCCACGGCCCTTGGGTTTTCCTTTCTTTCCTTTCCCTCGATCGCCTTTGAACTCTCCTTTTCCTTCGGTCTGGGCCCACTCTGTCCGGCCTCCCTTGCCTCGGCCGCGGGGATACCAAGGGCTCGACGACGTCAGCCCCTGGGCTTTTGCGACCAGGCGGGTGTGGCGACGGGTGGCCAAGACCATGGAGGTTCCAGCCGCCGTTGTCTCGTCCATGGAATATATCTCCATGTGGCGGGCCGTCGTCCAGTTGGAGTCGATTAACGACTGATGGACTGCCATGAAACGGGCCGCTAATGCGTCGCCCGTCCTGTTCAAGTCCCCCTGCCTGAGGGTATCCATGGTCGCAGCTAAATGGTAAAGCTCCCGCAGCTCCCGTAGATGAGTGGCAAAGAGGGGCTTGAGGTGCAACATGAAGTAGGTAAGGATCTTCACTCCTGACGTCATGGAGTTGGTGTCGTCCCCCACTGACGTAGTTGCACCCTGCTCCAAGGTCTCCCGTACGTGGTTGGTCAAAAGACTCAGGACAGATCCTGGCCTCTTCAAACTCTTCTTCCTCATGGGAGCCTCGAGATCTGTGTCGCTCTCCTCCTCCTCTTTCCCACTGGAACTGGAACCTGAGGAGCTCATACTGTAACTCTCGATCGTCCCATCGGGCCGGGTCACTCTCCTCCGCTTGTGCTTCTTCTTCTCCTTCTTGTTCGAGGATGACTTGCCCCCTGAAATGATCTGCTGCAAGGCTGATGTGAGAGAGCGGATCGCCTTCTCCCCCTTGGATGCTTTCTCCTTCTTCTTCTTTCCTTGCTTCTTGGACTTCTGTCTCGCCGTCTGAACTGCTCGTTTCACCAGCTGGTCTTTCAAGCTGCCCAAACCGCTTTCTTTTGTATCCCCCTCTCGGGTTTCCCGGGTCCGACGACGGACGGGGTGTAAGTGGTGGCCATCTTCCAGTGCCTTCTGATCGCGAAGAGGATGATGAAGCGCATCGCCCACGCCCAGTTCGCCTGGTGTTTCCACAGGTTCTGAGGGCTCGTAGGGTGGCGAAACACCATCCCGTGGCTCCTCCTCGGACTCTTCCGGAGGGTCTTCCTTCCCATTGTTGCCTCCAGTAACACCAGATTGGCGGATGTTCTGCAGGCGTTGACGCAGCCGCTCCTTCATTTCCTCCGCTAGTGCAGGGCCGACGCCAGCACCGGGAGTAGCAGGCGCGGGTGCGGCCTTGCTCTCTTCTGCCCCTAGTCGAGGGTCGGGCCCAACGGCCTTGGCCTTGGGGACCTTTGAGGCACGACGAGGAGCTGCCTTCTTGGGTTGAGAACGGCCGACAACAGCGCCATGGAGAGTCTTGACCTTCTTCTTCTCGGCGGTACTCAAGTAGTCTACTACTGCCAAGAAATCGGCGCAATCCCAACCCCTGATGTGCACAGCATGCAATGTGCCTCCACTTTCTGCGCCTGGTGCGGGACAGGCATAGGATGCGCACAGATGTAAGTTGCCCTTGTCCTCTGTGAAGAGCTCCTTGATGCGCGCACCTTCTGTGGGGTCTGTTGCACCAAAGTACTGCACGACCAACGTCAGCGTACCGTCTTCTTCCAGTTGCGACCCCGAAACCATGAAAGCCCCCCAATCTTCGCCATAGGTTCCTAGGCTTGAGGTTTGGAGGGCGACTTCTATTATCTGCCCCGGCTCTATACGCAAGCTTTTCCAATCGGCCTCCTCTGCAAGGAAATACTCTTTTCCTGATGTGAAAGTCGCCATTGTTTAAAGAATAGGGTGATGTAAATAATCCACACCTTGACTGCTGCTTCCCAACTCCAGAAAGCCCTTGTCTGCCTTCCGGTGAACAGGCAGGAAGGGATCGGTTGCTAAACGCCCAAGCCGTTGGTGTTTGCTTCCGGCGCGATGCTTCCTCTTCCTCCCTGAACGTGTTCGATCGCGATCTCGTTGTGGTGACCGTTGGTCTCGATGAGATCTCCTGGGTTCTGCGGCGCGGCGGCTGCCAGCCTCAGAGTCCCGGTGCCCTGACCTGAAAGTCCCTGGTGGAGGTCCTTCTGGCTCAGGAGGTGGATCTCGACGATCGGGCCGTCTGTTATGCCCTGAAGTATGCGGCGAGTCGTCCACCCGCTCTTCTTCCTCCTCGGACTCTTCCTCCTCGTCCTCTTCTTCCTTAGGCTCAGTAGGAGGTGCCACACTGGAACGCCGCCTGGGCAAGGAGTCCCTATCAACGCGCTCCGGCTCTCGGGGCACACTCGGGGGCCGAGGCAAATGTGCCTTCCTGCCCTGTGACGAAGCCCGGCCACCGCCAGCTTCACCCCCGGGTGCACGGCTTAGGCCAGCACCCAGGCTCCTGAGTGCCCGTACTTGCCTGGCGCAGTTGATCACCAGGTCCGAGGCCAAGGCGCGACAGCCAGCCTGGTCCCAGAAGCCGCAGAGCTCACGCCCAATGGCTTCCCAGGCTGTACAACCTGAGCACCAAGTATCGCCGGTGGCTGGTTGAACCTGCTTGCACCGATTGCAGGTGCCACCTGGGGGCATCTACTTAACTGAAGTTCTTTGAACCACAATGCCACCAAAAAATGGTTTCATTCCACCTCAGCCCAAAATTCTAGAAGAATACCTTTGATTCTTTTTGGGTGTTACTATCCAATGGCTTTTGAACTTGTTTTATCCAATCAAATTCTGACATATTCTGACGACCCTGAGCAAACCACCTCTAAAGGGGCAGCTTCGTCGCGTGGCCGCTCTTCTGGAAGGCAGTGCAACCTCACCTGTCCCATGATCATCTGCCGGTTATTACTAGGGTTGATGAGCTGAGATCAGATCTCAAACTTTTCTTCAATGGAGAAATTGAAGAGCCCAAAATAAGGATATGAATGCCATTTGAACGGATCCTAGTGGGACATGCTACGTTGAGAGAACAAACACAACCAAACAGGGATAGAGAAATTAGATACAATTGGAACATTATTCAACACTAAGCCGGGGTAATATCCAGTGATCCAGCCAGTGATCCTGCGGAATGACTGGAGCCCCTCCAATCAACACGCCGCCTCCTCTGTGAAGTGTGTCCACTGCGGCACCGTGGCAGGCCACTGGCCGTTGCGGAGGGTCTCGGCCAAGTGCTTGGACACTGTGTGCACGGCGTTCTTGCTGGGCCTGTCTGATACTGATGCAGGTCCGCTTCCCAAATCCCTGCATTAAATGGAGTTTTCAATGGGAAAATCATCCATAAATGGAATATAAAACTCACTTAGGATGACTTTTTCACTCACTTAGGACGACATTTTTTGATGTTGACTTCAGGGTTAACACCATGGGATACAGACCTTTAGGTTAACACTTGGGGGTACTTGGGGTGGGTTTTAAAGGATACTTGGGGACACTTGGGCTGGGTTTAGGGGACACTTGGGGACACGGGGCTGGGACATGGGGTGGGTTTAGGGAACCAACCCCATGGGATACAGACCTTTAGGTTAACACTTGGGGACACTTGGGGTGGGTTTAGGGGACACTTGGGGACACTTGGGGTGGGTTTAGGGGACATTTGGGGACACTTGGGGTTTAGGGGACACTTGGGGACACGGGGCTGGGACATGGGGAGGGTTTAGGGAACCAACTCCATGGGATACTGACCGGGACACTTGGGGTGAGTTTAAAGGACACTTGGGGACACTTGGGGTGGGTTTAGGGGACACTTGGGGACGGGGACGCTTGGGGTGGGTTTAGGGGGCACTTGGGGTTTGGGAAATGGGGTGGGTTTAGGGACGTTCCTGATACGTTGACACATCTTCTTCAAGTAACTTGAATGATGTTCCTTTTATGTTGTAACATCTTCGTCAAGTAACATTCAAGAAGTTCCTGATACTTGCAGCATCTTCCTACTTGTAAGTAACTTGCACGACCTTCCTGATACGTTGTAAACTCTTCTTCAACTAACTTGCCAGATGTTGCTGATACGCTGTAACATCTTCTTCTAGTGACTTGCAACACGTTCCTGGTACGTTGTTAAATCTTCTGCAAGTAACTTGCAAGACGTTCCTGGCACGTTGTCACATCTTCTTCAAGTAACTTGAATGATGTTCCTTATATGTTGTAACATCTTCGTCAAGTAACATGCAAGACGTTCCTGGTATTTGCAGCATCTTCCTACTTGTAAGTAACTTGCACGACCTTCCTGATACGTTGTAAACTTTTCTTCAAGTAACTTGCCAGATGATACGTTGTAACATCTTCTTCAAGTGACTTGCAACACGTTCCTGATACTAGTACGTTGTGAAATCTTCTGCAAGTAACTTGCAAGACGTTCCTGGCACGTTGTCACAGCTTCTTCAAGAACCTTGAATGATGTTCCTGGTATGTTGTAACATCTTCGTCCAGTAACATGCAAGACGTTCCTAATACGTTGTATTATATTCCTCAAGTAACTTGCAAAATGTTCCCGATACGTTCTAAAGTCTCCGTCAAGGCACTTGAAATACAGTCCTGATACGTTGTAACATCTTCTTATTCATATGATTGAATGAACATGTCCTGATGATCATCTCTGTCACACATGTACAAGCCTGTTGAAGTCATGTTCAAATACATCTATATATGTTTCTATTGATGCTGTAGTCATATATCACAAACGTAGTCCTAAGCGAGAAAAAACGTAGGCCTAAACGAGGGACTGACCTGTTACATTGCCATGTTCGATTACCAGAGGTTATCTGTTGCAATGTGAAGAATATTGAATGTTTAAACATAACAATTAACCACTGAAGAATGTTTGAAAAGCAGCAATGGCTAACAACTTGGAGATGGCTGAGATGGCCAAAGTGTTTGCACAGTCTGCCTATCTCTGCCTACCCATTTGGACCAGTTCTTTAAAATTCTTTGGATGCTCTGCCTCCTCTGCCTCCTCAGCTACAGTCACTACACTGAGGTCCCAAGTGCATCCTCCTGGCCAACCCGAGGCTGCGACTTGGGATGGACAGGAGGCATATCTTCCAGGACCCTCCTGCGACCACAGTAATCGCATGCGATGGCAGGTGTACCGTATGCGAAACACCAATGTGCACTGTAAAAAACACATGCAAATGGATACATGCGAATAATGGATCTCGTAATGTTTGATGCTTTTTTGGGGGTGGATGGGTGTTCCGTAACTAAAAGGGTCACAACCATCTGGGTCAGTAACCACACATAACTCATAAACACATCGAAACACATGTAATTGAATATCATTGTGCATCACACCTACCGCTGACATGAGTAATTACTGTAGGTATGGCCAGGTTTGACGCGTGGCGCGTCCTGATGAGCATGTGCATCACATTGCTTGTGTGCTCCACATCACTCATGGCAAGCAAGTCCTGGAGAAACATGGAGAAACTGTAGACCATTGCAAGGTTCAACTTACGATAGTTTAAGGCATCCCTTCCAAGTTCACGAAAAAAAAAATCCTTCAAGCCACCCTTCCAAGCAATAAGTGAGGTGAGATTAAGTGGAAAGTTTCTATCAGCTTTCCACAGGTGTCTCAACCCATCTTGATCCACACAAACACATAACGCACACACACACATGTATATATATAAGATACACAATATACTACACAATATATAGAATACAATGTATATAACATAATATAATATAGTATGTACAATATAGTATATATACAATATATATATAATTATATATATATATATTACACCTAGCACCATCTAGCGTCCCAGCATATCCCAGCCGTGCCCAGCCTGGAAGGCATCTCCGGCCTCACGTTCTTTCTTCACCCAAGGCTCCTCAGGCAACTTCTCCAAGAGCGTCAGCAGATCGGGCAAAGGATGGGACTCGTGGACCTTGGCCATGGCGGTATATGGCGGTATGAGGGCGTCATGGCTACTAGATTAAATGCACACTAAATCATCTGGGAGGAATGACATGAATGACATGTTCATTTCTGCATTTGGAATCATGTCACCACTTTGGTTTCATGAAACTTGTAATTCCGCATCCAAGTTGCTGGTAAATGAAAACCAGGGTCCAAATTGGCTGGTAACATTTTTCATTTCTGACTGGTTATCACTGTTGTCCAGCCAGTTTCTTCAACGCTTGGAACTGTGAAGGAAGGAAGTCTCCAGACAAACACCGCATACAAACACCCTGATTCTCCAAACCACGAAAGCCGCAATGTGATTCTCCTTGGCATTGAAGCCGCCAGACTGCAACCTGAAGCAGCGCCGGACGGCAGTATCAAAGAAGCTCCTTTGGCGCTCTCTCTCTCTCTCTCTGCCTGTGTCTGAGCAGCAGTGAAGTAAATATCTTCAAAACAGGTGGCACACCAACTATGGCTACACAAACAACAGCGATACACCAAGAATCACAACTAGCACCACCACCAGCCCTGCAGTAGTTTGTTAATTCCCTTGGTAGGAATCGTGAGTGGTTGGCTGAGTCACTCATACTTACAATATCTTACAATAATTGTGCCTAAAGGTCAGCAACATTGCACCAGTGGGGGGCTAACCATTGCCTTGGTCATTCAATCAACCGCAAACGCGATTCCCAAGGTGGTCATTCACACAGAAGTTGCTTCCAAGGGACAAGAACTTCACGAAATTTGTTGTCATTTGGTGGCCTCAAACCACGACCATGACCACGACCACCACCACCACCACCACCACCACGACCACCACCACCACGACCACGACCACGACGACCACGACGACCAGCACGACCACGATGACCAGCACGACCAGCAGCACCAGCACGACCAGCAGCACCAGCACCACCACAGTAGTGGCTCACATATCTCACATTATATACAACACACAAGGATCGCCACTCGTTCATGAGTTTCACTGTCAACCTTACCGAATATTTCCCGAATAAACTAAATTATCATCTGAATGGGGCTATATAATTATATAATATATAGTCCTCTTGGGACCACTGACTAGAACAGCCACAACATACAGTATGTCTGCTTACATGAAATATGGACGCTTCTGGAGCAGCATGACCAGCACCCAGCCCAAGGGCAAACTTTGCACCGAGAGGCAAAGCATGGCGCGTTCGCGGCCGCGTTTTGTCAGAGTGGGCTTGTCTGGCTCCACAAGGCCTGGAACAGCTGATGGTGTAAGCGTGCCCTGAAGCACGGTTTCTGCGCATGACATGTTCGAGTCCGTTCTTGATCGGCCCATGGAAACTTTATTGCGAAATATTGCGAACATGGAGGAACGGGACAACTTCCGCACTTCTGGAACATTTCCATATACAGTATTTCCATCTCAATTCCGTTACGCTTCCTTGCATGCGCGAGTCCAAGGTCCTGGCATGGTAGCCTATTGAGGAGTCACAAGCATCAACACGTAGAGATACGAGTACATAGAGTAAATCTAAAAGTCGCCACAAGTAGGAAACTTGCAAGACGTACCAGCACCCACATTTGCACAATCTTGTGCTAGGATCTGAAACCAGCGGCCGCCCCCAACGGCACGTGTCTCAATCATCTTCTGTCTCATCTCGCTCAATGTGCCTGGGTGGGACCAAAAAAGCGCGTGGATGAGCCAATAGCACCAATTAGTCAAATAAGTTCCCGCAACAAAATGTAGATTGTTCAACATCCTAATTTCTCAAGCAGCAGTAGCCACCTGAGCCCCATCAACTTCTTAAATGGTGCCCCTTTGGCCCTTCCTGGGGAAAGCATGAGGGACATCCCAAACTACCAGTGCCACTGAAAAGGAACACAGTGTTGGAGGGAAACAAATGCCTTTAAAACCATGCATGGATCAGTGCCCAGGTGCCCACATCTTGCAACAGCTCCGATGGGAGGGAAGGCTGTGCAAAGGACGAACTCAAATCCTCGCTGCTGTGCTACGGTGGACACGCAAACAAATGCCGCCGGACAAATGCTGTAAAACAAACATTGGAAGTGATGGAGCGCGGGCTGGGTTTTCAACCCTATCGCAACTCATCATAACTCATCACTTTTCAATTTCACCTCCTGTGCAATGTCCCGGGCTTGGTTTGCAAGGAATTTGCTTTGGCTGGCAGTGAAATTGGAGGTTAGACGGTTGAGGTTAGATTCACAAAGCAACAAATTGTTAGCTGCTCGCTGCGCCACCTTCGCGACGCGTCTTGTGAAGCGTTCCATCTCCCTTTGGTCCTGAAGGCCATGGCATGAACCCCGCAGTTTCCCTTAGAATCGAATGATGTAACCCCACCTTAATAATCAAAATCATCATATCATATAATCATATATCATATATACTAACGAAAATTCATGTTCACATCTATTTCGATAGATAACTTGTGTATTTTTTTCATCACACTGCTCTGGAACCAAACTGTATGTGTTGGTGAGTATTGGCTCTGGGTCACATGATGTCATATGATCATAATAGGGGAATGGGCTGCTGAACCTGAACCTTCAAAAATCAACTCCGGGTTTTCAGACTGGTTTCATGGCCACACCAAAGTTTCCCGCAGGTAACGGACCTCCTTGACCAGGATTTTTTTGAAACCAGCCTTGGCAAATCAGGATTGAAAATTGCCCTATTTTAACCTGAACGGTTCTCAAATGAACATATGCACTTAGTTGCTGTGGTGGCAAATGTTTTTTGTGGATGCCTGATGCCAAGGTGGACGTTCAAACCACCAAAACTGATAAAGTAACAGAACAGGCAAACTCCAGCTTTTGCCCGTGCCGACGTCCACTACGTGTCCGAACATCAAAAAACACTATGTTTTGTGGGGCAGAATGCACATGTCCATGATCATGGCGTTGAATGTTACACCACCGCCACCACCACCACCGCCGCCGCAGCCATCGTCGTCGTCATCATCATCATCATCATCATCATAATCATCACCACCACCATCATTGTCAGCTTCATCATTATCATCATTATTATCATCACCATCATCGTAACTCCTTTTGCTATCATCACCATCATTGCTATTGTTTCTGTTATTATCACCATCGATTTTATTATTATATATATATATATATTGCTACTGTCACCATCATTGCTACTGTTGTTATCATCATCCTCACCATCACCATCACCATCACCACCATCATCATCATCATCATCATCATCAGCATCATCATCAACATCGTCATCAGCATCATCATAATCATCTTCCTTATCCTTGTTGTATAGCATTATTGTTATTGTATACTATTGTTATTGTCAACATGTGCTATCCCAACAAAGCCTGATTTCCTCCCCCTTTCCAGCGCCCCGGTGCCTCAGTCAGTTCCGCTGTGTCTCCGGTGACCTCCGCTGTGGGCTCCAGCTCCAAGTCATCGCCCGGACCCAATTTGTGCGCCTTCGACTTGGCTCCCGGTGAAAAATGACTGTTTTCTGTGGGAAAATCTCGGGCATATTGGATCTCATGGGGTTGATGGGGATATTATGACGATTGATTCAGGGGAAGTTTGACAGGAAACCATAGGGAATATTAGGGAATCATGGTTTTCCCTAACAAACATGTTCCCTTCAACCAATACTGGTGAGATTTCAAACCAGACATATCCAAGCTTTCAATACGTGGGAGATGTTACTTCCATTCGTTTGCTGGCTATTTTGATCAATTTTGGGCTACCCATGCCTATATACTCTGTGTACATTTTGCCCTCCTCAGAGTTGACAATCCTTGGCTTGATACAGTACCTAAGCAACAGGATACTGAAGTGGTATCACTTAGTGGCAAATCATGGTAACCCACACACACACATACACACACACACATTCATCTATTTTTTTTTGCCAAAGCCTCCAGCTTGGTCATCGCTAAAGGTCGTAGGCACTAACTAGCTTTGAATTAAAAGATATACACTCCTAAGGCCACGCTCACTTGTGAAAGTATAGAGAACAAGTTTCCGATTATTGCTAAGAGCCTTCACATTGATGATATTTCACATTGAGAGTAGTTCACACTGAGAGTGTCTCACACTGGAGAGCTTCACATTGAGAATAGTTCACACTGAGAGTCATTCACACTGAGTTTGAGCTGTGTAGTCTTCAACCGTTTCCTTTGTGAAAAGGGGGCTGGTAAAGATGGGCTTGTTCGATGATTCGTTCCCGTATTTCTCTGTTATATCTGTCGAATGGGATTTGGGGTGCCGATGGGTCAGTGTTTCTTATCACTTCCCATGCTTTTTGCATATTGTTACTGGTCCAAAACTGTCTGGGTCTTCCGACTCTTCGCATTTCAGTTTCTCTCGGGAGAGCGGATGTTGTTGAAAAAGTTGCTTGGTGAAGAGGGTGGTTTCTGTCTCTCCTGAGGATGTGTCCGAGTAATTTGAGTTTTCTTTCCTCCAAAATTTCGGTCAGAGGTTTGATTTTTCGATCGAAACCTGTAGTCGGCGCGTTAAGGGTTTCATTTGCCCTTCGGTATGCGTATTCATTGGTGTTGTGGCGTTGTATGTATGTTAACGTGTAATTTCAGAATCTTTCGTAAGCCTTTGAGCTGGAACGTATTGAGAAGATGTCCAGCTGACTCAGTTGGTTCCAAGGTTTCTAGGCCGTAGAGAACTTTGCTAGTAATTACAGCATTGAAAACGCGCAGTTTCCAAGATCTGTTGCATTGCGCTTTTCCCCAGAAAATGACCAATTTTTTTAAAATGGCCATCGTAGCTGAGATTCGTCGTCTTATTTCATGTTTGGGATTGATCGTTCGAGTGATAGAAGCTCCTAAGTAAGTAGATTCATCGGTCGACTTCATAGGATCCCCATTTTGGAAAGTGATAGAACCGCGACAGTTGAAAGCAATGTAGCAACATTTTGACTTGTTTAGATTGAGGTCCAGATATTGAGATTCTTCTTCGATAAGGTGCAAGTATTGGTTAGCACTGGCAAAGCTTTTGGTCAGAATTAATGTGTCATCTGCGTACAGCAATTCGTGGAAATTAATTCCTTGGAAAGTTTTTGCGTGGCGTGGGTCGTTGAACCTGCGGTGAACATCATGAAATAGCACGTGCATTGTCACAATGAATAGGTATGGGCTGAGGGGACAGCCTTGCCTGATTCCAGTACGTTGGCTCAACCATGACGAAAATTTATCTCGGTGCATCACTTGAAACATCGGTTTCTGGTAAATAGCTTTTATGGCATCAAGGATTATATATATATATGCTCACCCCCCTTCGAACCTACCAAAACTTCATATCCACTGGTATTTATGTGGAAAAATAACTTTTTCCAACCTGTCAAAAAGCGCAGTGGCCAGTGAACATTGCAGCATTCCTTGAAACAGAAAAAGGATGTTGTTAAAGGAAAATGCTGCTTGCAGGTTGCAATCTATCTTGAAGACAAAATGTTTCTTTAACAAGGAGCCACATTCTTGCAAGACAAATGTGCGGAAATATGCAATATACCCTTTGATGAAGTTTAGCCATCCTCTCAGCTTTTTCTGCATGACATTTTTTTAACAAAGCAATTTTCAAAATTAAACAATTGCCTTGAAACAATATATTCCCTTGAAAATCTTGAATAAGAAGCAGCATTCTTGCAAAACATATATACAGACATTGACATATATCTATATATATGGCTCATATATACATACATACATACAAGTGTAGCAATATGCAATATGTCCTTTTTTATCCTTTTTTGAAATTCAGCCTCCTTCTCATTTTTATTCTGCGCAAAAATTGCTTTAAACGATTTCACTCCTGCAAAATACATTTGCCCGGTTTGTTCCAGTATTTCACTTATATATCGAATGACATATTATCATATTGACATATTGCATACATAACTATAAATATACATTATTATGCATTTATAACCTGGTTCTTTAAAAGTACATGCAGCAAAGATATGGGATCTCACAGCAAAGGGTTATATTTCATAGTATTGCTTCTTTGCATTGTTACATCAAATAATGAGAATTTCTCTAAATAATTCACTCCTTCGTGATGGAAGCTCTGCACATACGTGCGCCAACACTTTCTTGAAGAAACACCATAATCATTGAAAATGGATACTCAAAGGATTCCATTCTGAAATAATGCTGTCCTCCTTCGATAAATTCCTTTACCTCCTTAAAAGAACTTGGCACAGGCCATAAATCTGTTTGAAAGTAATTTTATATTCCTGGCAAAGAAATGCAGTCTTTAAGATACTGTACAGAATGGTGCCACTTGATGCAAGGAATGTCATGTCATTTGAAAAATACTGCTGCACAAGGCATACATAGGAGGATTTGGCTTTGAAAACAGACTTCAAAGCGATGCAGAGGTTTGAGAATGCTAGGAGAGATGCAGAATTGTTGGGTTTTGTTGTTGGAGAGTCTGCAAGGCCGAACCGGAAAAACAACTATCAGGGCCCATTTTTTTTAAATCTGAGGCACCCAAGCTGTGATAGATTCCATGGGTGCCGCTTCCATCTGGTTCGTGCCTCGTACATCGCCTTGTTCTCCGTCCGCAAGTCCTAGCGATGTTGCCATCGGCAAATCGGAAGCATGTTGCGAACATTTACAGTTTGATACAGTTTGCAATAGGCCCGTCCTCCAACATTAGAACCTCAGGTGAGAAGGCAAGTTCTTGGTGGGACCTACCGTGATCTACACACTGATCATACTGCACTTCAGATCTTCAAAATCTTTTGTATAGCCACCTGAATAGTCCAGTAGAGATGACAATCTCTCTGGATGCTTTCAAGACTGGCCACCAGGTGGCTTGGAGATGCTTGGAGCTTGGGGGATTTCCATTTCCACCTGGGAAATCTATGGAGGAAACGCTCAGCTGAGGCGCCCAATCCTTCTGCTGACTTTTGGCATGTGCCGGCCAATCAAAACCAAACCATGACAAGGGCGGCAGGATCTCGCAATAGTCATCGCCTCTGCTGATGCTACAGCGTAGGGCTCTCTGGAGAATCTCTATTTCAATGATTTTCAATGTGCACACAACCCAATTCCATGCATCAATAGGAAATTTGGTTCAAACATATGAACATCTACGGAAAGGATGGGCAAGCTACGTCTCTATTCCACCAATAGTGCACCTGCCCTGACTGTCTGCGATGGCCTCGAAAGCGAACGGCCAATGTCCTGGAATCAGACCAATTTTCCACTCGATATGGCGCTGGTTCATCCTCAGGCCGGCAGGCGCTGCATGGCGCTGCCATAACTGCAAACCATGCAATCCTTGTCCCAAATGGACCCAAATTTCAAATGGACCCCAACATGTCCCAACCAATTCTTGAATTTTATGAGGCGCCATCCCAACCATCGACAAGGGCTGCACCAGTAAAAGTGCCCACACACCTCCACTCCAAAGGCAAGCTTCACTGAGGATCATAAACGCGGTGCTATTTCTCACCTGACAAATGGATACAAATGGTGCAGCAGAGGATGGGTTCAGAAAGCATGGCTTTTTGCTTGGAGATTGGTGCGGCCATCAGTTGTGACCCAAAGCGAATAGGTTACAGTTGTAGATGTGATTATGTCTTCGAACTTGGGATGCTTCTAGTCTTCTAGTCATGCAAGTGCCAATTTGCTTGCAGTTGGTCCAAGTCCGTTGGCCGGGAAAACTGCGAATCCAAATATGCTGGCAACCCAACGCCTTCAGGTCTTCATTGTTTCATCTTTTTTTGAGAATCATGCCGGGAAGCTCACGCTTTTTCATGCTTTTTCCTTAGTTTTCCCAGCCCCTAACCATCTTTAATCCCAAACAGTTGGATTTTAAGAAACCACCTGGTACCACATGGATCATCTGCAGGATCCCTGGGCCTGCACGGACAAGCGCATGAAGTAAATGCCACCTGCAGTGCCGCTGGAGAGGGCCACCACCTCTTCATGGGTGTTGTTCAGTCCAAACCAACCTGAGGCGAGGCCTGGAAGAGACCGCGAACCAATGGAGGGAACCAATGGGTAATTTCCCATGGGATTTCACTAACATGGGGCATGAGTCATCATGGGATATCATATTGGGATATAAGAAACAGTATGGCTCAGTATGGTATACATGGCGCACATGATGCCCTGAAATCCCAGGCATGACCCAAATTTGGGACCCAGACGCACCTGGATGACCTCGTCAAAAACTTCTGAATTCCAAATCAAATGTGTGTATCAAATGGCTAAATATAGGATATAGGATGACAACTCGTGGACATTTGTGGGCTTTGGATGATTGGGTGGACGTCTTATCAATTTTGTTATTTGCTCATTTTTGATCCACGCGTATTATATTTCACCACATCTTAAAAACTTAAAAACTTAAAACCACCTCTTCGCAGCACGTGATGATACCCGGATGCCATTCTTCCAGTGCTTGCCAACTGGATCCAACTGGCCTTTCCAGGGCAAACCCTTCCCCATGTGCAGGTCGTAGTCATTGTCAGTGCCTCAGATGTTAGAAGTGGTTGTGACTTGCAGTTGGTTCACGCCACCCATTTCTCAGTCCTGGTCGGCTTATCAACCCATGTGCAGATCAACACTGTGTGGTGCCAAGTTTTTTTCCCTCTGCCCTTGGTGTACGTCTGTCGCCATTGGCTTGGCTTGCACGTTTGTGCACAGATCAAAAGCATTGAAAAGCCGTGCCTGCTGCTCATTGGTCAAGGTCAAAGCCTTCCACGCTGTTTTCAACCTTAAACACGCCTTGCATGGAATTATCTTGATTTGATCTTGAATCTTGATAGCTTGGGTAAAGTTTACGTTGGGCTCATGAAAAGATCTGAAAAGAATTGAAAAGGGCCATGGAAGGACCAAGCGTCTGAGCCAAACAGACACCTATAGTTGCTATAGATCGCATTCTGCGACCCAGCTCAGGTCGCCCTTCCAACGCGCTGCCAGCATTGCAGCTGATGTGAGCAGCTCAACATCATTTCACCAAAGGGGCCAATTGACAAAAACATACAAAAACTGGAGCTTTTGGAAAGGACAACTTGATTTTTAAGCTGAGCATTGCATTCAATTTTCCGCGCGCGGCTTTAGGTGGACTTGCAGTGAGAGTTGACACAGCTGTGCACAAAAACACCCATTGCAAGAATGAATGCCATAAATAGTAATTTATACATATGATAATTACATATAATTACTATCTGTACATTGAGCTACTTGAGGTTGTATGATGTTGTATGAATGAAATCATGTTTCATTGCCTAGGGTTGTCACAGAGGTGCCTGGGGTTGGATTACACAACACACCATCAAGATCTGACTAAACTTCGAGACATATCTAATCTGCCCATGCCCAGATAGAAATGATTAGACAATATTAGAAGTGCAAACCCAGGTAACCATGGAACCTTATGGATGCATATTGCATTGATCTTTGAGCTTCAACTTGCATGCCTGCAATCCACCAGGGCAGCGGATACAAACACAAAATCCAAGGCGAACTTGGTCTCCAACAAACAAGCTTCGAAGGAGTAATGCAAGGTGCATGGGCACAGGGCGCGGTTCCATCACGGATAGCATCCCCCATGAAAATATCCACAGTGAGGTTCAATCTGTTGCTACTTGCCTCCAAAACCTTCCAAAATGCGAGAAACAAGCAGGTATTCCCTTGGAGGATGGACAACTTTACAAAACCCAGTAAACCCAGTTCCAGCAAATTTGGCAGCGGAATTCAGTCCTGGAGCTTTACTGCAACCAAGAGCTTTCAGCTGCCATCTGGTTTGCCAATTAAAGGAAAATGATCTATTGCAAGCGGGCATTTTCTGCCAGCTGCTTGATTTGGTAATCAAACCATTGTCCTGCTTCAGGGGCTCTTGGTTCACCATCCCGGCTTCCAATGCTGTCAGCAGAGGCACAATCTGAATCGAAACGTGGGCATGAGGAATCATCTGGCAGCACTTGAGTACAACCATCTGACTCACCGGGAGTCTTCAACCAGAAGTAGGCATCAACGACATCTGGATTGGCCGTAGCTGTTGTTGCCACATGACCCACCCCAGCATCACGGATGTTGCACCAGTTCTTGCATTGGCTCCTCATTCCGGCAGCACCGTTGCGGCCTGTGTCAATGATCATGTGTGGGTCAAAGTCTTTGATGCCCTCTGACATGGCCTTGCGCAAATGAAGGGCATAGTTGAGCTCGTTGTTGGAGGGGTTCCATTGACCAATGAGGCCGCAGGGGTCAGCACAGCATGGATGATCATTGTTGTTTCCACCAAGGCAGAAGTCATAGGTGTCACAAATCTCCCCCACATGCTGGTAGCCAGCCACGTTGGATGCAAAGCCACGAATGTGAGAGGACACCTGCAGGCTCTTGATGGTCTTCACAAAGTCTTTCATGTTGTCCTTCCAACCCAACCAGCCACCATGACCAGCATCCAAGTATATGGCAGCATAGGGGTCAGCACTTGCCAATGCCTTCACCGCATAGCTGACACCTTCCTCATATGCACTCTTGGTAGCCGAATTGCCACATCTTGGGTCACCCTGATTGGTGGACAGGTTGGGCAAGGAGTCAGGTTCGATCACAAGCACCACTGGAACACGGCCAGAGTATTTGCGGAGAACCTCCGCAATCTGGTCGATGTATTCCTCTTCGTACTCTTTCAGCCCTGCACTGCAGAACTTGTCAGAAACATCAGTGTAGTCACATCGGCCATCAGACTTGTAGCTGCAGCAAATCTCTCCATTGGATGCTTTTGCATGGCAATCGCGGTTAGGCAAGTCGTAGACAATGAAGAGGACCAACTCTGGAACGGGCTTGTTGGCTGCATCTTCCAAGATGCCTTCCATGGTGTTGGTGCTGCTACCTTTGATCTTCATCTTGTTGTCCAACCAATATGCTGATGGGATGTCTCTCATTGATTCCAGCGTGTCTTTGATCTTGCCACTGGCTGAACTGATGCTGCTGTCCAGCGAAGTCTTGTAGCTGGGATTCACGTAGAAGACCTTGTCAGCGAAAGGGTTGCCAGATGGAATTACAACAGTGGTGCCTGCAATCTCCGTGGTTGATGCTTCCTCAGTGGTTGAAATCACCTGAGTCACGGAGACAGTGCTTGATGCTGTCACCACGGTTGTTCCCGAAGGCATCCCAAGCTGTGCATTTTCTGCCAGCTGCTTGATTTGGTAATCAAACCATTGTCCTGCTTCAGGGGCTCTTGGTTCACCATCCCGGCTTCCAATGCTGTCAGCAGAGGCACAATCTGAATCGAAACGTGGGCATGAGGAATCATCTGGCAGCACTTGAGTACAACCATCTGACTCACCAGGAGTCTTCAACCAGAAGTAGGCATCAACGACATCTGGATTGGCCGTAGCTGTTGTTGCCACATGACCCACGCCAGCATCACGGATGTTGCACCAGTTCTTGCATTGGCTCCTCATTCCGGCAGCACCGTTGCGGCCTGTGTCAATGATCATGTGTGGGTCAAAGTCTTTGATGCCCTCTGACATGGCCTTGCGCAAATGAAGGGCATAGTTGAGCTCGTTGTTGGAGGGGTTCCATTGACCAATGAGGCCGCAAGGGTCAGCACAGCATGGATGATCATTGTTGTTTCCACCAAGGCAGAAGTCATAGGTGTCACAAATCTCCCCCACATGCTGGTAGCCAGCCACGTTGGATGCAAAGCCACGAATGTGAGAGGACACCTGCAGGCTCTTGATGGTCTTCACAAAGTCTTTCATGTTGTCCTTCCAACCCAACCAGCCACCATGACCAGCATCCAAGTAGATGGCAGCATAGGGGTCAGCACTTGCCAATGCCTTCACGGCATAGCTGACACCTTCCTCATATGCACTCTTGGTAGCCGAATTGCCACATCTTGGGTCACCCTGATTGGTGGACAGGTTGGGCAAGGAGTCAGGTTCGATCACAAGCACCACTGGAACACGGCCAGAGTATTTGCGGAGAACCTCCGCAATCTGGTCGATGTATTCCTCTTCGTACTCTTTCAGCCCTGCACTGCAGAACTTGTCAGAAACATCAGTGTAGTCACATCGGCCATCAGACTTGTAGCTGCAGCAAATCTCTCCATTGGATGCTTTTGCATGGCAATCGCGGTTAGGCAAGTCGTAGACAATGAAGAGGACCAACTCTGGAACGGGCTTGTTGGCTGCATCTTCCAAGATGCCTTCCATGGTGTTGGTGCTGCTACCTTTGATCTTCATCTTGTTGTCCAACCAATATGCTGATGGGATGTCTCTCATTGATTCCAGCGTGTCTTTGATCTTGCCACTGGCTGAACTGATGCTGCTGTCCAGCGAAGTCTTGTAGCTGGGATTCACGTAGAAGACCTTGTCAGCGAAAGGGTTGCCAGATCGAATTGCCACAGTGGTGCCTGCAATCTCCGTGGTTGATGCTTCCTCAGTGGTTGAAATCACCTGAGTCACGGAGACAGTGCTTGATGCTGTCACCACGGTTGTTCCCGAAGGCATCCCAAGCTGTGCATTTTCTGCCAGCTGCTTGATTTGGTAATCAAACCATTGTCCTGCTTCAGGGGCTCTTGGTTCACCATCCCGGCTTCCAATGCTGTCAGCAGAGGCACAATCTGAATCGAAACGTGGGCATGAGGAATCATCTGGCAGCACTTGAGTACAACCATCTGACTCACCAGGAGTCTTCAACCAGAAGTAGGCATCAACGACATCTGGATTGGCCGTAGCTGTTGTTGCCACATGACCCACGCCAGCATCACGGATGTTGCACCAGTTCTTGCATTGGCTCCTCATTCCGGCAGCACCGTTGCGGCCTGTGTCAATGATCATGTGTGGGTCAAAGTCTTTGATGCCCTCTGACATGGCCTTGCGCAAATGAAGGGCATAGTTGAGCTCGTTGTTGGAGGGGTTCCATTGACCAATGAGGCCGCAGGGGTCAGCACAGCATGGATGATCATTGTTGTTTCCACCAAGGCAGAAGTCATAGGTGTCACAAATCTCCCCCACATGCTGGTAGCCAGCCACGTTGGATGCAAAGCCACGAATGTGAGAGGACACCTGCAGGCTCTTGATGGTCTTCACAAAGTCTTTCATGTTGTCCTTCCAACCCAACCAGCCACCATGACCAGCATCCAAGTAGATGGCAGCATAGGGGTCAGCACTTGCCAATGCCTTCACGGCATAGCTGACACCTTCCTCATATGCACTCTTGGTAGCCGAATTGCCACATCTTGGGTCACCCTGATTGGTGGACAGGTTGGGCAAGGAGTCAGGTTCGATCACAAGCACCACTGGAACACGGCCAGAGTATTTGCGGAGAACCTCCGCAATCTGGTCGATGTATTCCTCTTCGTACTCTTTCAGCCCTGCACTGCAGAACTTGTCAGAAACATCAGTGTAGTCACATCGGCCATCAGACTTGTAGCTGCAGCAAATCTCTCCATTGGATGCTTTTGCATGGCAATCGCGGTTAGGCAAGTCGTAGACAATGAAGAGGACCAACTCTGGAACGGGCTTGTTGGCTGCATCTTCCAAGATGCCTTCCATGGTGTTGGTGCTGCTACCTTTGATCTTCATCTTGTTGTCCAACCAATATGCTGATGGGATGTCTCTCATTGATTCCAGCGTGTCTTTGATCTTGCCACTGGCTGAACTGATGCTGCTGTCCAGCGAAGTCTTGTAGCTGGGATTCACGTAGAAGACCTTGTCAGCGAAAGGGTTGCCAGATCGAATTGCCACAGTGGTGCCTGCAATCTCCGTGGTTGATGCTTCCTCAGTGGTTGAAATCACCTGAGTCACGGAGACAGTGCTTGATGCTGTCACCACGGTTGTTCCCGAAGGCATCCCAAGCTGTGCATTTTCTGCCAGCTGCTTGATTTGGTAATCAAACCATTGTCCTGCTTCAGGGGCTCTTGGTTCACCATCCCGGCTTCCAATGCTGTCAGCAGAGGCACAATCTGAATCGAAACGTGGGCATGAGGAATCATCTGGCAGCACTTGAGTACAACCATCTGACTCACCAGGAGTCTTCAACCAGAAGTAGGCATCAACGACATCTGGATTGGCCGTAGCTGTTGTTGCCACATGACCCACGCCAGCATCACGGATGTTGCACCAGTTCTTGCATTGGCTCCTCATTCCGGCAGCACCGTTGCGGCCTGTGTCAATGATCATGTGTGGGTCAAAGTCTTTGATGCCCTCTGACATGGCCTTGCGCAAATGAAGGGCATAGTTGAGCTCGTTGTTGGAGGGGTTCCATTGACCAATGAGGCCGCAGGGGTCAGCACAGCATGGATGATCATTGTTGTTTCCACCAAGGCAGAAGTCATAGGTGTCACAAATCTCCCCCACATGCTGGTAGCCAGCCACGTTGGATGCAAAGCCACGAATGTGAGAGGACACCTGCAGGCTCTTGATGGTCTTCACAAAGTCTTTCATGTTGTCCTTCCAACCCAACCAGCCACCATGACCAGCATCCAAGTAGATGGCAGCATAGGGGTCAGCACTTGCCAATGCCTTCACGGCATAGCTGACACCTTCCTCATATGCACTCTTGGTAGCCGAATTGCCACATCTTGGGTCACCCTGATTGGTGGACAGGTTGGGCAAGGAGTCAGGTTCGATCACAAGCACCACTGGAACACGGCCAGAGTATTTGCGGAGAACCTCCGCAATCTGGTCGATGTATTCCTCTTCGTACTCTTTCAGCCCTGCACTGCAGAACTTGTCAGAAACATCAGTGTAGTCACATCGGCCATCAGACTTGTAGCTGCAGCAAATCTCTCCATTGGATGCTTTTGCATGGCAATCGCGGTTGGGCAAGTCGTAGACAATGAAGAGGACCAACTCTGGAACGGGCTTGTTGGCTGCATCTTCCAAGATGCCTTCCATAGTGTTGGTGCTGCTACCTTTGATCTTCATCTTGTTGTCCAACCAATATGCTGATGGGATGTCTCTCATTGATTCCAGCGTGTCTTTGATCTTGCCACTGGCTGAACTGATGCTGCTGTCCAGCGAAGTCTTGTAGCTGGGATTCACGTAGAAGACCTTGTCAGCGAAAGGATTCCTCAGTTTGTTGCTGGAAATTTTCAGGAGTTGAAGAATAAAAACATCGCATGCCCTAATTCACACAAATGCACTTCTTTAAATTTCTTGCTGCACATTCTGCTGCACTCATACTGTTTGAACAAATACTCTGCCATACTCTGCCACATGTGTTTCTGTTGCTTCATATTGTCACGCTTCAAGCTCCCAGTAGATCCCAGCAAAAACACCATGCTCACCATACTCTTCATATCTTAATTCATATCTCAATTCATATCTCTTCATCCCAGTGATCCAGGTGATCCCAAGATCCGCCGGGAGTCTCTTGGATTTGCAACCGCCGCATGGTCTCCGCCTCCTGCGTGGCCATGGTGGTGCCAGCCACCAATGCTGCCACGGCCAGCCCGAGGAAGGTCAAAGCCACCGTGGCGCGCCGGGGCGATGGGGTCACCTCCACGGGGCCGACGTCAATGTGAACCTCCTCACATTTCCTGATGTGGCTTTTTAACATTTTTTAACCTGAAAATCAGCTCAAATTTGGGATTTCATTGGAAGTGACCTTTTGGAGTTTTCAGGACAGAGGTAGAAAGGCATATCAGTTTTGCACATATTTTACATGGAAATTTGCATATATACGTACTGTAAATATCTGTAAACAAGTTATGTACAGCAATCCGAGCAGAATGGCACTGCAGGAAGCATTGAAGAAACAAGATGAGGCACACGATTAAACTTTTATCAGCTTTGGAATGCAACAAACGACAAACCTATGAAAGTTTGCAGAGGCAAACATCAACAAGCAAGTTTCTTCTCCATCGCGAAGTCTGATCAAACGAGTCAACGATCCGGAGGTCTGCAAGCTTGGTATGCCCAAATGGCTGCCAAGGAAAATTTCTAAACACGCATGACACCAAATAAACATATACCGTATAGGCATCATGATACCGTGGCGGAACGCCATCAGAATCCTGTCTTTGAAGGCCAGAAAAGCTGATCGCCGACAAGTTCATGTTAATTCTGATCCCAAACGCAAAGCGCAGGAGCAACGTCCGGAGATCATGAACATGACAGCGACAAACAGCAAAACTGCAAAACACATCATTGAAATCATCTCATCCTGCAGTCGAAGACTCTGCTCGGGTGTTCTTAACTCATGTGCAAAACTGCTTCCTGCCGTGTGCCCAGTCAATGCTGACATGGCACGTTGTGCCAAAAAAATCACACAGCCTTTGCCCGCTCCATCAAAGTTGCATCGCCCAGCCTGCTACAGCTATCACACAATCACCAAGCCCGATGCCACATTCAGGCACAAAACTCTAGTCCAAGATTCTTCAGACATGTTTGCACCAAACAATGGCAATAGATTGATATTAGATCTATTACATCTATTACATCTATTTACATCTATTATCTCCATATATCTCCATGCCATTTGGATCTCATCTAGATCTACCGTTGTATGAAGATTCTATCATCATGTAAAATCCAGGTATATCCAGGTCACATCCCACCGGAAGCCAGCGGTCCTGCCTTCATTTGCCTGGTGAAGATCCTTGGTGCAGTCGCTTCCATTTCGTCACTTGGAACTTGACCAAAAAATGGCACTGGTGCGGGCTCCTCTGAATCAATTTCAATATTCAACCAAAAGGACCAAAAGTGTCATAGATTTTCATACATGGTCAATATATGTCAATATGATCCAAATGTTCATTCTGGTTTTCATACAATAAAATACAATAAATATTGGGTGATCAGCTGACCCATCCTGACCCGCAAGTTTCTCCCGAGGTGCTTCATGAAGATGTCAGGGTCGCCCTGCTTACGACGCAAGTACAGTCCCTGCAGCCAGAAGGGAAATGCAATTCATATCAAATGATACGGGGACTTGATCGAATTCAATCGCTTTCAATGGAATTATTTTGAACATATAATTTTGAGGCAAAAAACTGGGATACTGGCTCATGGTGCTCTCTCTCTCTCTCTCTTTGTTTTACTTGGATTGATGCTGCGTAATATTGAGGTGGCAAACCCAATCATAAACTAAAAACACCCAAAAATTAGGAAGATTGAAAAAACATAAAAAGAACCAATTTCTTGTAAGCCAGTAGTACTGCCTTTAGCACGTTATGACAGCACAGTGCTGCGACGGAGCCACAATTCCGCATCCAGCCTCACTCGGCTTCCACGGCTCCTCGTGTAGCCATGTAGCTCCTTCTACTGATAGTGGAAGCCCTCAGCAACTCTCTCTGCAAGGTGTTTCACCAACTCACAACTGATACATCTGATACCCAACAAACCAGTATCCCATCCATAGCCCATAGACATCCATAGACCACAACGTGGTCAGTGGACGTCATTGGCTTGTGTCTTTCCCTGTCTTTCCGGCATGTCTGAAAGAAAGACCTTGCCCTGACGCGTGTGACTGCTGAGCTAGTACGAGTACTAGGCAGAAGTGGGCTAGCTGCTACAGCATTGATGAGTTGCCCATAGTTGCCCAGTCTTTCCATCTCAACAACCGAGGCACCAATGAAAATTTCACAGTCCGAGGAGAGGATGAGTTCGCCCCTGTCAAAGTCCTGAAACAGCAAAGGTGATCCTCCCCAGCTGTTCTACTTTTATGTCCCACAGACGCACCACTACTAGGTCGTTCTCAAAGCTAGAATCTGAGAAGTGCTTGTTAAACAACAGCAAACCGTTTATAAGGTGGATTGTAGGAGGGCGGTTCAAGGGATCTAGATGATCTAAGGAATCTAAGATCCCCTGTGGCTAGTCATTTGGCTAGTCATCAAAGAGCACCATGCCAGGCACACAGCATTAGCATCGGCCCATGGCTGTCCTGGAGGTAAAACCAACGGTAGCACAGCAGCCGACCTTCCTGCGCCAGACCCCGCATTCGAGGAGGAAGGCGTCCAGTTTGCATAGATCGGTCCCTATAGGGAATCACTCCTGACAGCTGTGAGGCCAGCAAGTGGAAAAAAACAAAGGAGAAACAATGGAGAATGACACGAATGACACTGCAACTCTCTCGTCCTTCACGTTTCCCAATCCAGTGCCTCTGGTCACCGACATGGCAGTGTGCTGCCAAGGTGCCCCCTTAAGATATGAAAATCAGATGCAGTAAATATATCTGCCTATGTATCTCTCACTATCTCTCTATCTCCCAAGCCTGCCCGGCTCCGTCCTGAAGAAAGAACCCGTTGCAATCCCAAGGGCCTTTTGTCCGCCACGGAGATCAGCCTTGGCCATGTCACACGCATTGCACAGCCATCCACCAATCGTAACACGTCACATTATCAATCATGGCTGGCTCTTTCTGTGCAGGTCCTAGTATACATTTACAAGCACCTGTGCACACGCGCACATGCACAATAGTACATTTTTTTTCTTTTCTCCTGGCACGCCTTTTCTGGTCTCTCTCTCTCTCTCTCTCTCTCCCTCCCTCCATGTACAGTATGGTGCAGAAAATTCAGATCCCATTTCTATCCATTTCTGATAACATTATGACAATTTCAGACGCCTGTCCCATTGTTGGTGAAAAAGGACTTAGTATCAACTAGTATGCGATAACTGGATCCTTGCTATCACTGGGTTAATTACTATCATCCCAGATATACTTTAACCATTTCCGTATTCCCATTGGCTATCATCTCAGTTATAGATCCCCAATGATGCCAGTTCTATCATACCGTAAAAGTATATAGTATACTTATGTATAATTAATCCCAGTGATGGTTATATAATTGCTATCAAATTATGTAGAATTATATAAATTATATCCCTGATCCCCCATTTATGGTAAGCCCCCATAGTAAGACCACCAGCCACCTGTCGCCACCGCCGAAGCACTGCAAGGGCTCGCGGCCTGGAAGTCGAAGGGCCACCGCTTTGCGGCCATCCTTCGCCTGAGAGGCCTGGACCACGGGCTCCACCCTGCTCCAACTGTTTAATGATCTATATCGACATACACACACACACACATATATATATATAATGGATTTCTAGGGCACAAACATCGTGCTTTATATTTATAGATAAAATCACACACGCACACCATATATATATATATATAATATGTTTGCTATATGGCTGGTTGACCAGCCGATCTTTTGGGTTTCAACTGGCTTTAACTGTTTTGGCTGATATGGATTGATATGGCTGAACTTAGATTCGACAGCGACGAAAACAATTCGAAAAGTTGTTTGGGATTTGTTTGATGGGTTCGGCGCTGCTGCTTGCTGCGGGTAGAAAGGCATCTGAAATTTTCTGGTCAAATTCTGGTCACCTTGCCTCGCAGTGGAGAGGAAAGTGAAAAATGGCCAAGCCTCAGTCTCCAGTCATCACACAGCACAAAGGGATATGAGTTGAGAGCTACATCCAAGCAACTCTCACCTGGAGGAACCCACACAGCCTCCACCTGCGGGTTCCAACATGCTCGAAGCAATTTGAATTGTTACAGAGGTGCAGGGGGCTTGGCCCTCGGCTCTCACACAGGGGCCCAAGGAGCAAACAGCTGGAAACAAAGCACATGAACCCTCTTAGCATTGGGAATGCAGAAAATTGTATCAAACAATATCAATTATCAAACATATATAAAAAACATGTGACAAACAACTGACTGAATCAGGAAAGTGATGAACGGAATAACACCTGCCCCCCAAAGGAATGGTTGATACTGGGGGGATTCAGATTTAGGGTTCAAGGTTTGGGGATTTAGATTTAGGGCAATGTCCATCAATGACCCCGAACCCAAAACCAATTCAGAGATATCCGAAGGTTTTCTCCGTTCGGCGGGGCCTTGAATGTTGTGCAAACCAGTTTATGCTAACACCAATGGGGCAAGCGCTAGCAATGGGGGCATGGGACATGTGGCCAACAAATGGGCATGTGATATATGTAAAGTTTGCTATTAGTTCTTTTCTCAAGTCGAAATCCCGTAGCGCGCTGGTTGAAATACAGCCACCATATATAGATCTCCCTTGCCAACCTTTGGGACTAAACTTCTCCTCAGACCAGATCTGAATGCTGGGAGTGGCCTTGCTGTGGATGATTTCATGCAGTTTTACCGGACAATTTGTTGGAAACCAACATGTGTTGACAGGAGTGCAACAGCTCCATCCACCCTGGGCCATTTGCAGCTTCCACCTCATCCTTCTTAGGATCAGCGATGAAGTCCATGACATCCATGACACTTCTATCTCGCCCGCCTGTCAATTCCACAGCTGCTTCATGTTGCTAGAACTGATGAACACCTATGAAGATATCATCTGGTGGTGAGCCGCTGCCCCAACATCCACCAAAAAAAAATGACAGTCATCCAGTCATCCAAAGTTTCAACATTGCTGACACGGAAACTAACACCGGACACTGTCAACCATTGATACCATTTGCCATCCAGCTATTGGTGGCTACTTCCCCAGCACATCATTTCCATCGCAACGGCAATGTAGCCTGTATGTTCCTCCACAATCTCTGCCACTCGATTAGACACTGCTGGTTCTTGAATTCCACTGTTCTTATTCCTGGGCGTTACTGCAAGGGTGGCTCTCACTGTCCGGAAATATGACCCAGAAAATGTCTGGAAGATTCTGGGGTAGGGGATGTTTGGTTGGAATCCTCATGAATCCTCAAAACGAGCCATATACCAGGACCTACCAGCTTCTGAACTGGGGTTCACCTCTATCTTGGGGACTCCTCAATGGTCTCCTATTTGACATGCCTCACTAGAACGAGGCAAGAATAGGGATCAATGGTGGCTGGTGGCCCCAAAACAGACCCAAGGTGTTCAAGACCTGGCACAAGGGGCACCCTATACCTTGAGCTCTTTCGATCGGCTCCCATTTGTTGGGGAATTTTGGCTCCAGCTGCCGAGATGCGGCAACAGCCCTGGCATCACCTGCACGAAGCTTGCGCTGGAATTGCCTCATCTCTCAAACGATTTTCCGTGAGATGTTGCTATGAAGGCATCACAGGATGTGGGTATGTTGAAAGTATCCCTGACGTTCCTGTACTTTACTCATCTTTACTCTTGCTTCCGAGTCAAAGTTCTCAGGTTGTCTTTCCACTACCTTTGGCCAAGGTGCGCAGAATGAAGCGCGGCGTCACTGTGATACCTTTTCCCGGGAAGCGAGGAATGCTAAGCACAGTGTGCACCTCCAGCAACGCAGAGCCATGTGATGATAGGGTCGTGGCATTTTAGCATTGGGTTAGTCGCAGCTCATCGAACCGCCTTGCTGTGCATCAGAACTTCAATTGAGATGCGTTGAGAGCACGAACCTCCATCCCAATGAAATTTACCTAAATAACTTTTCTCATATTCACCAGGGTATCTGAACCTATCCCAGCGACGTCAATGCTGGATTCAGACACAACCTTGAAATTATCTTCGGCACATGATGCCAATAACACATCACACACACAATATGTACATACAACATCATAATTGCTTTAAAACACGCACACACATTCACACACGCACACACACACACACATAATCGCACACACACGCACACATAAATATAATTAAATATATATATAATATTATATATATATAATTATATATAATTAAACCCCCTGTCAATTAAGGGTTGGGGCTGCGCAACCATTTTGTAGTGAAGAAACGGCCTGCATAGCCTCAAACTCTACTAAATGGATGTGCATGCATGATCGAATTTCACTACTAAATGTGGGCCCCTGGTTCAGCTGAAACGCAAAATTTGGATATATTTTCAGAGTGTCTTAAGACGCCAACATGACTCGACCAAACACCCTGTTCCATTTAGTAGAGGTACTCATTTGAGCACAAGTTGCGGGACCAACATCACTCGACCAAAACCCCAAAGCCATTTAGTAGAGAAATGCACGGGGTCCATTTAGTAGAGAAAACAACATGAAACACATATGACTGATCCCATGACCATCCATTTAGATTTAGCATCGCCCCCCAAAAAAGGTAACAAAAGAACCCAAGCACGAAAGGCAGCACCCGACGAGCAAGAAACACCCAAGCGAGGGATTTGGCATCGCCCCCCAAAAAAGGCAAAAAAAGAACCCAAACACGAAAGGCAGCACCCGACGAGCAAGAAACACCCAAGCGAGGGATTTGGCATCGCCCCCAAAAAAGGCAAGGCAGCACTTGGCTAGACGGGGAAAATCTTGACAGATTTTGGACATTTTGGGACTACAGAATGGTGTTCCATAGCACGTAAGGGATAATAGGGCACACAAGGATGCAACAGGGAAACAAACAATTCTAGATAGACTGATCCCATGACCATCCATTTAGTAAGCACCCGACGAGCAAGAAACACCCAAGCGAGGGATTTGGCATCGCCCCCAAAAAAGGCCAAAAAAGAACCCCAACACGAAAGGCAGCACCCGACGAGCAAGAAACACCCAAGCGAGGGATTTGGCATCGCCCCCAAAAAAGGCAAGGCAGCACTTGGCTAGACAGGGAAAATCTTGACAGATTTTGGACATTTTGGGACTACAAAATGGTGTTCCATAGCACGTAAGGGATAATGGGGCACACACGGATGCAACAGGGCTTTGTTTCAAACAGTTCTAGATAGACTGATCCCATGACCATCCATTTAGAAAGCACCCGACGAGCAAGAAACACCCAAGCGAGGGATTTGGCCGCCCCCAAAAAAGGCAAAAAAAGAACCCAAACACGAAAGGCAGCACCCGACGAGCAAGAAACACCCAAGCGAGGGATTTGGCATCGCCCCCCAAAAAACGCAAAAAAAAACAAACACGAAAGGCAGCACCCCACGAGCAAGAAACACCCAAGCGAGGGATTTGGCATCGCCCCCCAAAAAACGCAAAAACAAACAAACACGAAAGGCAGCACCCGACGAGCAAGAAACACCCAAGCGAGGGATTTGGCATCGCCCCCAAAAAAGGCAAGGCAGCACTTGGCTAGACGGGGAAATCTTGACACATTTTGGACATTTTGGGACTACAAAATGGTGTTCCATAGCACGTAAGGGATAATGGGGCACACAAGGATGCAACAGGGCTTTGTTTCAAACAATTCTAGATAGACTGATCCCATGACCATCCATTTAGTAAGCACCCGACGAGCAAGAAACACCCAAGCGAGGGATTTGGCATCGCCCCCAAAAAAGGCCAAAAAAGAACCCAAACACGAAAGGCAGCACCCGACGAGCAAGAAACACCCAAGCGAGGGATTTGGCATCGCCCCCCAAAAAACGCAAAAAAAAAACAAACACGAAAGGCAGCACCCGACGAGCAAGAAACACCCAAGCGAGGGATTTGGCATTGCCCTCAAAAAAGGCAAGGCAGCACCTGGCTAGACAGGGGAAATCTTGATAGAATTTGGACATTTTGGGACTACAAAATGGTGTTCCATAGCACGTAAGGGATAATAAGGGCACACAAGGATGCAACAGGGCTTTGTTTGAAACAGTTCTAGATAGACACATCCCATGACCATCCATTTAGTAGAGGCAGCACTTGGCTAGACTGGAGGCGGCATGGCAGGATACCGCAAGGATGCTATCTTTGTCCAACTTCTGTTGTTTCATATCGCGGTATACCCGATCATGTTGATTTACTTCAACCCAGGAATATCTTTGATATTCATTGGCATTCTAGAATTTATATTTATTTTTCAAGCTTCTTATTTTTTTGAGCATCTATTATCATATACTATCTGGATTTACGTGATTCATCCTGATGGACATGGATTGGCCAAACGACTATCGGGGGCAACGGGATGGGAATCGCTACTAAATGGTTTTTCAGTTTTGTCTCGTGTCATTGTGACCGTTTTATGAACTCTACTTCGCAACCTCTACTAAATGGTTCCTGTGATTTTGCAACATTTTTTTTGACATCTCTACTAAATGGTTTTACCCAAAAAACAACATTTGACATCATATGATTAACATATCATTTTTACCTCACTACTAAATGTGGATCATGGGTCTAGAGATGTTTACTTGATTTTTTTTGAAAATCATGATTCTCTACTAAATGGTTTCTGGAAATTTCACACTAAATTTTTGGTTCACTTTCCGGGACCTAGGTCATAGCATTTAGTAGTGGAAATTGGCAGGAGGATTATAATTATATATATAATATAGATATCACATCTCTCCCTCTCTCTTTCGAGTTTAGAAACATGTACTGTATATTATATTCCTATTAATTCATATTGCATACACCGCACCCAAACTATACATAGAGGTACTTGATTCCTAGCGGGTATGGTTGGCCCGATATCATCCAACCCAGTGGGCCCTTCTGGAGCTCCATTTTTCCTTGCCATTCTTAGGTCACTTTCGCTTCCTCTCAGCATCTTCAGGGAATCCACTCCTGCAAGTGTTGATGATCAGCACCAATCCCAGCAAGACAACTGATAGCACTGCTATGAAGGCAACCATGGTGGCCACAGCCTCTGGTTTATGGCTGTTGGCCATGGCCCAATTCAACGTTCGCCAGATCTCCCGTTTGTAGAAGAAGATCTTGGACGACAAGGTGCGACCCTGTCGCAACAAGGGTGCACCACTCACGAGCTTCTGCAAGTCTTCTGTCAAAGAGGTGGCCCGCAAGTGCTCGATGTCCTCTGACAAATCGCTGGATGATGTGTCATTTCACTGAGACACCAAATGGGATGAACGGCATAATCATCATGGCACAAAAAGAAAACTATTTTTCCCCACCTGCCAGGTGAGGGTTGTTAGATTTTATCAGAGCTGTTCTTCCGCCTCCTCCTCCTCCTTCTCCTCCTCCGCCTCCTCCTCTTCCTCCTCCTCCAGTTTCTCCTCGACCATGTCTGCATCAACTTCCACGTCCACTTCCGCCTTGCCAACTCGTCGCCAATCTCTTCGCCAACTTCTGCGCGCAGTGGGCACTGCTGGACCTCAACTGCCGGCTTCGGCCTTGCCAACTCGTCGCCAATCTCTTCGCCAACTTCCGCGCGCAGTGGGCACTGCTGGGCCTCAACTGCCGGCTTCGGCCTTGCCAATCTCTTCGCCAACTTCCGCGCGCAGTGGGCACTGCTGGACCTCAACTGCCGGCTTCCGCCTTGCCAACTCGTCGCCAATCTCTTCGCCAACTTCCGCGCGCAGTGGGCACTGCTGGGCCTCAACTGCCGGCTTCGGCCTTGCCAACTCGTCGCCAATCTCTTCGCCAACTTCCGCGCGCAGTGGGCACTGCTGGGCCTCAATTGCCGGCTTCGGCCTTGCCAATCTCTTCGCCAACTTCCGCGCGCAGTGGGCACTGCTGGACCTCAACTGCCGGCTTCGGCCTTGCCAATCTCTTCGCCAACTTCCGCGCGCAGTGGGCACTGCTGGACCTCAACTGCCGGCTTCGGCCTTGCCAACTCGTCTCCAATCTCTTCGCCAACTTCCGCGCGCGGTGGGCACCGCTGGATCTCAACTGCCAGAGGATATGCCAGATAAAATGCCAGAAGATATGCCAGCTAGAATGAGTTCTGATATGCCAGATAGAATGCTACAAGGTATGCCAGATAAAGTTCAGAATGTTTGCCAGATAGAATGCCAGAAGATTTGCCAGATAGAATGCCAGATAGGATGTCAGAAGATATGCCAGAAGATATGCCAGATAGAATGCCAGATCGAATGCCAGAAGATATGCCACATAGATTGGCAGAAAGTGTGCCAGAAGATATGCAGGATAGAATATGAGAAAGAAGATTTGCCAGACAAAGAACTAGAACATAGGGACAAAGAATGCCAGAAGATAACCCAGATAGAATACAAGATCATGTCGAGTAGAATTTGAGTGGATCGCTCGCTTTGCTGGGTCCTGGGTCAAGCAAGCTCAAGCCAAAGCAAGTTGTCAGAAGATATGTCAGATAGAATGCCAGAAGATATGTCAGTAACAAATGTATAAATGTCATGGTGGGGATCACTCGAAGTAAAGTAATTTTCACCAATGGTGCGTATCAATTGCAAGAACACCAAATTTCCAAAATCCACCGACCCAAAGGCACCATCAAAAACCCGATTGACAAAATAGATTTTCACGTGTCCGTGTCACTCCGTGTCCTCGATCCAGACCTCGAAATTCCTCTCAGAGAGAAGTACTCGTGGCAGTTGACTTGGTTCGATGTTGAAATGTTTCAACTCTTCTGACCTGACAGGTGGATACAGGTGGGCAACACATGGCAACACTAGCCACAAATAAGCAAACTGGGTGCTTGTATGAAAGCCGTTGCGGGATGCTCTAAGGGGGGTACTTGTATCAAGATCTTGTAAGATCTTCTAGAGGGTCCTTCTATGACGATGTTATGAAATTCTAATTGGGACCTGGAATGAGGTCCTGGTCAGGAGCTTTTTTGTCAGCAAATGTTATCCTTAACACTGTTTGTGCCGGGATAGTTTTTCCTCCAGTTGGATTGCCAGGTTTGTCTGATGATGGGGTATACCACCAAATGATCAAATGGTCATTTAAATTGGGAATCATATTATAAAAAATAGGGGTACCCATGGGTAACTTATTTTTCAGACCAACTCACCTTTCCCCTTGTCAATCTCTTCGGAAATCCTTTCACATCTCACCAGATCAATCCAGGATACCCTCTGGTTATTTAACATAGCCATGGAAAATCACCATTTTCAACAGGTAAACCATCTATAAATGGGCCATTTTCCATGGCTATGTTAGTCATAACCAGATGGTAATCCAGGTCACCAGTGGGTGCCATTCATGGCGCCAAAGACGAAGTCCTCCTTCAGCTGCGCTTGCGCGCTGCGGATCTCTGCCTCCAGCACCTCGCTGGCGGCCCCGCCGTCCAGTGCCAGCAGCACGGCGCTGCGGTCACTGTGGGTGAACTCATAGAAGTTCAGCTCACCCAAGGCCCAAATGCCGGGAAAGCGATGCCTTAGGTTGGGCATGTTGGGCTGGATAGGAGGTGAATGATGTTGATGGAATTTTATGGATCTTTCATGATCTTTCTTATCCTGGTTTGACATTTGTTGACGATATTTTTTTTTTGAATGGGGGCTCTTTTCAAGGTGGGAGGTGAGATAAAACAATGAATCGGGAAGACTGAAGTGGATTCGTGGAAGCGCGCTTCGCATCAGAGTTTCAATATCACCGCGCTGAAAGCAGGTGGGGTGGTCAGTGAAGGGTTCCTGTAGTGTAGAGCTCTTCATGCCTCAAGAGCACGATGAGCTTCAAACCTCCCTTGAATTCCTTCAATCTGATGGTGGAACGCGTTGCCATCATTGATCATACATCTTTGATTCCGACGCTCTGTATCTGAACATCTCGGAGGCTGTCACCTTCCCGTGCGAAATGTCAATGGCCAATTGCTTTTGAATTCCTGGTGGTTGAGATGGTCTTGTTGCTGCTGGCAATCATTGCCTCCTACGCTGAAGCCAAAAATTAACTACAGCGCAACACAAATGGGAGAAGTGCCCACTTAGTTGCGGTTGAAACATGCCCTGACTGGGTACCTGGGCTTCTGCCTCTCTGATCTCTGAATAGCATGGATCAAACTTGGTCATCTGATGGCAAGGATAGGTGGAATGGCATCATGTGGAAATATGTGGAATTTCATCCATTCGCAGCACGCCAGTGCCGGCAAGTTGCATCGTAATCCACTCCTGCACCGCGGATTCGTTGTCCAAGGAACCCTTGTAGAAGCTTGCGGCTGGGGGGCCCGGGCCTGCGCGGCCCCACTGCTGTTTGGCAGGAGAATAAACCTCGAATGTTGCGCAGCATGTCTTGGTTGTTCTTTGGAATATGAAAATCTAAGCTCTGCGAATCCCTTGCATGGACATATGCAGGGGCGGTAACAGTGAGAGATCTGTAAACGCAACAAGTTATGAACGTTGGACACCGGAAAGATGTGGTAAATCCAAATTTAGCTTAAGCAACTTCCGAAAATCATCGAGCATTCCCCCTCAAGAACGAACACAGTTTCCTGCAACAAAAATCAGAAAATCATAGAATTATCCATCTTTTCCACCGATGTGATGTGGCAAAACGTGCAACTGCCACGACTACTATTGACATTATTGACCCATGATCATCCGTCCAAGATGGCCAAAATCCTATGGTTGATCACTATCCCAGGGTATTCCATTTGGATCAAATCATTTGGATCATGTGCCCAAAGAGATATAACACTTTACTTCGTGTGACCCCCACGGTGGCATATATCCCGGCATAAATTCTGACATTCTATCTGACATCTTATCCGACAAAATTCCGACAAATATACTGACATGATCTGACATGCTATCTGCCATTTGATCCCACACATATTCTCACATACTACCTGACATTTTGTCTAACATATTATGAAATGTTGTCTGGCATTCTATCTGATCATTCTGACATTCTATCTGACACAGTGTTTGGGTCTGGCGAGCCCCAGAGAGCTGGCAAGCTCGCGATAGAGTGGTTGTGTCTTGGTGTCCGTGTCCGTGTTCGGTTGTCCGGGATGTTTTGTTAAAATCTAGAATCTAGAGGTGGGGAAATATAGAAAAACAAAAAACATCAAAAAACATATTTGAAACTGAACCACCGGCCAGAATTTCACAAACAACTAGCAAAAACTGCTGAAGTCAATGCAGTTCGACAGCCAAAGTGGCACCTTCCGGTACTGATACCTCCGGCAACTCATCCAACCCGGCGGCAATCAGGTGCCGGTCCATCCAACGGCGTGCCACTGGACTGAATGCGTCAGCTTGCCTAGCGCATTCAGACTGCACTTCGGCAACTGGAACTCATCACATCGAAATAACAAATCGATTGCAACTCATCAGCTGTTTCCGTATCATCCTTTATCATCCTTTATAATCCTTTATCATCCTTTATCTATGTTAATGGAGGGTAAGGGCCCTACAAACAATACATTCCAGACATTTACAACCCACTCACAAGGTCAAAGCCTCACCTCTCGGAGACCAGAATGGCACTGTAGGTCTCCATGGCCTTAGCTCCCATATCTTGGCTGAATATCAACGTGTTTCAATTAGGCTCATCATCGTTCTATTTTATCAGACACATTGCATCAAACACTATGGGCCAAGCATCCCCAAATTACTCCAAATTCACCTCTTGGAGTGGGAAACCAGGATTTTGATGGATTTTGATATTGTGCTCGACGACTTGATCCAAACGACCATCCAAGTTCGTACCCAGCTACAGGAACCAGGTGGGGTGCTTGCTATCCTCAAACAGGCTTCCTCATATTTCCTTCATTGCCATCTTTGATCCCAGCACGCAAGAATGCCGTAAATAATCCCATCCCCATAATTGTACGTAAATAATCCCATCCCCATAATTGTACGGTCCCAAACATGTAATTTCATCCCTACACCCACGATGGTTTCTGGTGGTTGTTTAATACGAACGGGGGAAGGACTCATGGGATTATAACAGATTATAGACTCTGGATTATTTGGGGCATCATCCATTATATTCTAATCCCTTGGATCCATTTCAACCCACAGTTGCAATAATCCATTATAATCCCATAATCCATACATATCCATACTAATCTTTGCTGATGGATCTATTGCAATAATCCAAGGCTGTGGACCATTGCCTTCTGCAACTCCTCCCACTTCATCTGCCGTACGGCTGGGCCTGTCATGCGCTCCGCATAGCGAACGAAGCCTTCGATGCTGCGATGCCCACGGAAGTTCTGTGGCTCCCGGTCGTCGCTGAAGAATAACCTGGTTTCACTGGTCCCAGACTCTCAACATGTTTCAACGGGTCCCAGGCTCGATTCCATAGATTTTTATAGGCTGGTAGGCATCTCTCCCAATTTTTAGGACACTTATTGATGATCTCCAGCATTTGTTTTGATCCCCAGCGTTTGACTGTGATGTTTTAATATGAGAAAAAAGGGTCAGGGGACATCAGGGGACCAGTGCTTTTTTTGAGTGATGTTTGACACTTTTAAGAAGTATATAAAGCATCCTGCTATTTGGCAACATTGAACTTTTTACCGACTGGTGGTTTCAAGCTGTCACAAGCTACATGACAACTGGCTAGTAAATGGTGATCAGGCGGTGGATGGTTTCAAGCTTTTCCCTAACAGTCCTAACATATACTGAAATATGAATGGCATTCAGGGATGGACACAGAAATTGTGAATTTATACTATGAATACCCAACCCTTGCACTACTACGCAATAACTACCACATTGCCAGCCAAAGGCAATGTCCACAATTCCATCCAACAAAACATTGATCAACCCATGTCAGCATTGACTGGCTATGCCGCCTTTAAGTATTGATTGAGGTTGAAAACAGGCAATGTTTCCATCCTGTCTTTTGTGGCAACAGGCAATGCCACAAAAAGATCCACGTGACCACGTGGCCAGATTGGGGCCAGGTTTCGGAAGTCGTGGCTGTACGTACAACTGCCCTCGTTGATTTTAGAGTTTCAGAAAGGCGTTGTGAAAATCTGTTCGTCCGATTTTTTAGTTGGTGAATATCCTCTGGTGAACTAACATAGCAATGGAAAATGGCCATTTATAGTGGATTTTCCCATGAAAATGGTGGATCTTTCCATAGCTATGTTAGTTTACCAGAGGGTATCCTCAAACGTGGTTATGCTTCTCATATTTTCATGCTGTGAACTTTGAGTCATGGATCTTCTGGACTTCGCACACTCACCACCCAAGAATCCGGCAGCATGTCAGCACAAAACCAAGAAACATAAACTGTCGTAAACAATCATAACATAATATAACATATATAAAATACATCAAAAACATTTCAAAAACAACATGGTGTAACCTGGCACTTGCCGCGGGACAGCATTGTCATTTTTTTCCTAGAAACTTGATGGTGGGATATCCTTGCACCTGGAATCTTTGACATAGCGTCTTGTCATCTGTGCACTCCACATGGGCAAAGGCCACCGGCACTTCCAGTTCGATCACCGCGTTGGAGGCTGCTGCAAAGGTTGGGAAGGTCCTCTGGCAGGCCTTGCACCAGGAGACATGGAACATCACCAGTGCAGCCCGCTGCGAATGCCGTTGCTCCTTGAGAAACTCATCGAAATTCTCCTTGTTCAAAGTGGTGGCGTTTCCATGGTCACCACCTGGGGAGTGAATTTCAGTTGTTTCGTTTGTGAGTTGGAGGTGTGCCATGGCTGGCCCTCTTCGTCCTCTTCTATTGTAATTACGTGGTCGGCCAAAGAAGAGGCTGTTCCATCATATCTCGTGCCCCCAAACTTCCCTGCCTGCTGCCCAGCATGGTAGAACCATTGCAGAAAGCAGCATGAAGCGCAGCATGGCGACAACTTGAAAGCCAAGCATCTCTCCGGCTGAAATAACATAAATGATGTTGGTCCTAATTTTTCATGCGCATTTCTTTCGATCAAACTGGAGTTTGGGTTTGATTTGGATGTCATGATGTGCGTGACTGTTTTTTCTGTGAATCCTCATGGTGTCTTTGGGCATTTCCTGTGGCTTAACCCAGCACTTCAACTTGGCGACACTGTCCTGTTGGATGTGCATCCCGGCTGGTGGCTGATAACCATAACCGGGGTGTACCCCAGTTGTATTTTGGGGAAAACTGTAGCCACTAAAATCACTAAATACTGCCAAATGGATCCAAATGGGAATAAATACATGGGATGCACCCCCGAACTTGGATGGTCAACGCACCCCACCTGAACCCCGAAGAACATCACTTCTGGCTTCTCAGGCTGTTCAGGATTGCTCGCTGATGCCATCAATTCACCTGCTGCATGGTCAGTGGATGAGTCGGATGTGTGGATCTGCGAGATGTGACTGGATGTTCAGTTTAAATCATTTAAACACATTTTAACACCAATTCTCTTTTTCTGTGGATGTTGTTGGATACAACGTAACATAATGCAACAACTTGCAAAAATACCACCCTCATGTGACATACAGCCAGCGGCACCTGCATAGCTGACCTGGATGGGAACACCATTGCCACACCAGGCACCATGAAGCAGTTCCTCAGGAGATGGGAGCTGGGTACCAAGGTCTGATGCAAACGGCGCACGGAATTTGTGTATCTCAGATCTGTACATATTTGAATGTGGACATATGAGGTTTTTAAGATTATATTTAATTGCATGTGTGTATGCATGCCTGAAAAATATTCTATAATATCTGATAATCACACATGCACAATAATTCAATATCGACAACATATACCAACATAAACATACATTAAACCAATAATCACACATAAACCATTAAACACCCTCACTTGTGCAAATGCAACGGCTGTGGCCGATTCCATCCTTTCAGGACACACATCCCACCTGACCTTTCATCCCGTGAAAACCCTTCCGAAAAACACCTTTCCGGAAGTGCACACCTTTTAATCTTCAAAACTAAATCATACTAAATCCGTGTGTTTAAACACGTTTCAACCTTAAAATAAATTAAATTACAAGACTTTCATATAATTTCCACAATTGGAACACACCCCAACTTCTGTCAACTTCCAACCTTGGCTGCCTCAGGCTTCACCGAGCATCTGGCACCTTTGCGCAGCGGCAGCGTCCTCCTTCTTGGTCCCAACCCTTGGTGATCTTGTCGATGGTTTCCTGTGGAACAACCAAGCTGGGCCAAAAAAATCACGAATCAGATTGGCCCGTCTAAGCATGTCTACACCATTTCAGGTTCATTGGTTACACAAACATTTGATTTTCAATTCCTGGTTTGCGACTTTGTCATTGTATCATTTTGTATCACCACACTCTCCCACTCTCTCTCTCTGTGGGACAGCTGGGGGATGCCAACATCTGGCCTGTTTCAATGACCTCATGTAATCGTCCTGATCAATGGCCGCTTCACCCATTTGTTGAAACATGTTGAAACAATGTACAGTAGTGACCCCAGCAATAAAACCAACGCATTTCTACAGTTTGAGGGTGGCTTTTTATAAGCCCGAACAGTTGAGGTCTAGTTTATGAGATTGATGTGATTGCTACCGGTTGCTGTTTTCAAAGATCTCGTTATCATCTTTATCCGCCATCCGAGGCTGATTGCTTCACATTACTAGATACCAAGATGTACCAAGTCACTAACGCTTCAGGGGTCCCGGGAGTTCCCCTGAGCGGTCTCCTCTGCTTGCAAGCTCTGCACGGTTTGATTCAACTCAGAAAGCCAATCTCTCAAAGCAGTGGCATCAGGTGCATGGAGAACCAGCGGTTGTCCTTGCATCCCGAAACCAAAACTTGTTTCCATGGAATCGGCGGCGTTTTCTTTCAGAATGTTAAACCCGAAAACTTGTGGTAATGCACATGTAAACAGGTTTAATTATGTTACACCATGTTCCAGTTATAATTGAAAACTCGTGCGCAAGAATAACGTATTGAAATTGTCCTTCTCAAAAGGTACTGTACCTAAAGATGACGCATATTCCCAGCCTCGGCCAGGATCTTCCACGCTGAAACAGTCCTGGACGGTGCAAGGCAAATATATGGAAGGCCCATCTGTACCTCCTCACTAACCCGATGAGAAAACATGCAAACACATTAAACACCATATTATACCATATTGATCCATATTGTAACATGACATACAGTAATTATGCATAAATTATCATAAATCAGGCATCCACAGCCACTGCAGTAGCTCAGGCAGAAGAATTTGGATCAGATCTCCAATCGAGGACTTTTGAGATGACAGAGCCGGGTGGAGATTAACTTGGATCAGTGACAGGCGAAAGTTTAGTGAAGTGGGCTAAATCCTCAATCCCACCATTCCAACATGTTTCAACCCACTCCAACACGGGCCGGCCAATATCCTTGGTCACGGCCTTACCCCAAACTTGGCAGGTGCTTGGGCATGCCAAATCTGTTTCCATCTGCGCGCCAGGCTCATTTTGGGCTGCACTATCGGGTCTGTTTCCTATATACAATGTAATTATCTTGCAGGATTCGTTTCATTCAGATTCACCACATTCCTTCACAAAGAAATCGTCTTCTTGGTGCTCAGCTTGCCAAGCTTGTGCTGCAGCTTGACGCACACAGAGGTGAGATTGTCATCCTTCTCGTGATGCGAGGGTGGCCCAATGGCTTTCCCATGTGTTCCACTCCGCCACATCCGTCGCCCCAGGCTTTGCCGCGTTGCCGTGGCATCTTGCCCAAGGGGCTGGTATAAAGGCTGCACAGGGAGTGAAGGATGGGGAGCTTCTGCTGGCGCCCGTTTGGCATCCGGAGTTGCTGGTGCCGGTGGTGCTACTGGTCCCACTGCTGCCACTGGTGCCGCTGGTGCCCTTGCTGTGGGTGAAGTCGCTGGATGTGGGGCTGGGGGGCCTGTGACTTGCACAAACCCACAGGGCACAGTTTGTGGCACAGGAGCTGGGGCTGCTGCAGGTGGGGCTGCGGGTGCCCCTGGCACGGCTAAGGCTTTTGCTTGTGCCAAGTTTGGCCTGGACAAGCCTTGCGCCACCCCCACGGTGCTTCGAACGTTCGGCTGTCGAGGGAATGCTGCCAGTGGAGCATAGGAGCCACAACCGCCATGTGTTCCCAACGGCCTGTTGAAGTTCGGGGCTGGTGGTGTTGCTGTGCCAGATCCTTTGAGCGAAGTCCGCATCTCATTCCCTGGTTTCATCAACACAGGTGGTGCTTGGGGCGTGGAGCACGCTGAGGTTGGCGTGTAGGAATGCCGCGGTGACCGCCAAGCGGGTTGCACACCAGGAGGCGTCCAACTTGAGGACATCACCACATTCTGTGGACTGGCAACCTGCCTTGGAACCCCCGGCGCCACCAAGTGCACTGGCAGCGATGGAGTCACCTTGGCATCACTGAAGGACCAGCGCATCCGGAGATTCGAAGGTGCTGAGTTTCCAGGTTGTAACCGTGGTGTCATGTTCGACATGCTTCCAGTTGGGTCAGGATATGGCACGCTTCCATCCACATTGGACTTCTGCTCCTGGGACTGTGTTAAGGCATCCATAGAAATAATCCGCCTGACAGGGAGAGGAACATGAAAGCGAAATGATGCTCTTAAGGCAGCCCTTTGGATCATACAAACGTCATGGAAGAGACCACACACGCAAAAAATGTACAGTACAAAAATACCAAACAAACTTGCAGAATATCCAACAAGGTTTGACCTTTGCTTTAAACAACCTCCAATCCCAGCAGTAGCAAGGACAGGGAACATGCACATCATATCCTGCCACACATGCACAGTATTCGTAGATCTTACAGTCTTGAATTTGCATCCTTCCAACTGCCGCTTATTTGGTCGAGGTTGTTAAACGAACCAGCTACAATCCATTTGCAATCCATTTGCCGCCCCTTATCACCTTTACTAACCTCCCTCTTCCATAAACTCCCCAAGGTCCCTGGGCCTGGCACAGGGGTGCTGCACTGGGGGTGCAGAGCTGGTCCGAAGCAAGGGCTGCGGAGCTGTCGCGGTCAGGCCAGCGCCGCCAGCAGCTGAGTTGTCGCCTCCCAGGTTTATCGGTCCATTCAATCAATTAAAAATTAAATTGAAATGAGTTTCAACATGATTCAACTTTTGGGGTCTGGATGGGATCTGGCATCAAAATCATCGATCAGTGACTAGGGGGCAGCTGGTCGTTCAAGAGGAGGGAAAAACACCGAATGAATTTGAATCTGGGAGCCAGATCAGGTCATGGCTAGTTGTTCTAGATAGTTCTAGCAGTTGGACCCCCTTCCCACCGCATGTGGCTAGTAACCGTGCTGATTGTAAGTTCCCCTGGGGTTGCCGACCGTAGCCATAGCTACTCACCGGCAGCTATGGGTTCATTGGTCAGTATTGGTCAAAACATGTCGCAGTAAGTATTGTGAACCATCAATTCCATACATTGCCACAATCATCATGATCCCTACTACATGTGGCAAATGGTTCGCAAGGTATAATCGCCTTGTAGGCTATCATTTGTCTCAAATGGAGTTCTACCATTTTAAAGATGCAACATATTGCTGTATTCACATGTATATATTCACATTATTCACTAGTCAGCTGATTGCTTGATGAACATGTATAAACATATATTAAAAATTATTAAAATATATTAAAATATCATTTATAATCATTTATCATAATTTATCCAAATTTTCTCATTTCTCAATATTTCTCCCAAGTAATACCGACTTTTGAAATTTTTGAACGAGTTTCTGTATCCGCCTGGTGCTTCCTCCCTCTCGAAGGCGCCCTGCAGGAGCTGCGCCGCGCGGCGGTAGCGCTCCGGCAGGGGCGCCTCGCCCGGGGAGCTGCCGCAGCTCTCGGGGCCGCTCCTGGGGTGGAAAAATCATGGGAAAACCATGGACAAAAACATACAAAAACCATGACCAGGGAACACGCCAGAAATCATCGGGAAAAATGGAGAAACTTGATGGTAAAGGTGAGAAATGATGGAGATACTACCATTATGGGTATATGATGGGGATTTAGCCACTGAACAAATGGAATATATGGAATAATGAACCAGTGAAGTATGGAGGAGTTACGGATTGACCCATCAAGTATCTGGTCAACAAGTATTGATATGCTATGACAGGTACATCGATTTTCCCTTCAGTAAAGATTTTTAATATCATTAAATATCCATGTGCATTTGCGGGATTTTAATGGGTAAATGGGATGTTTTTGTGGATTTTGGATCCAATTTACCAGGCAGATTGGAGACATCAGAGATGAAGGGAGAACAAAAGGAAACCCCGAGCATTTATCTCACCCCGAACATAACAATTAAATAAATTAAATAAATGGGAATAAATATGAATATATATGTGCGTTTCCAGTAAGTTTTCACGGAAGAACAACTTCTGGGATCCGAAGGTCAAAAATAGTTGTAAAAGTGATAGGATGACCACAAATCAAATGGGACACATATTATGCACACATTTTATTTGCAAAAATGGTAGAAAATCACCAGCCCATACATATTTTCCGGCAAAAAACGGAGGTTTTTTTCATGAATATCTAGGGGGGTTGCAACGGCAAAGCTGGTGAGAAACCATCAACTCATGGGTATTTTGCTGATCTAACCTGGCAATGGAAAAGCATCACAGGCTTCACAGGAAAAATCTTCGAAATTTGTAGCTGAGGCACCGTATCAGCGCCTTGACCTCCTCCAACTGGGTAGAGGAGCCATGGCCCAAGTTGTCGGACGTTGGCAAACGTCCAGCATTCACCTGGGGTCACCATCGTATTTCACCCCTCAGGAAATCTGAGAACGGAAACCCACCATTCATTTCGGTGAAACATAGTAATATGGTAACTACAATTAACTACATTAATATACGGACTTTTTGAAATCTTTTAAATATACGAACAGGTATTTTACATACGGTAACAGCATTTATACGAACTAGTATTTCATACTACCTCCGGGGCCTCGCGGTCTGGCCTGCCCTCCACATATTTAAATGTTGTTACCGTAGAAGTAACATGACACATTCATAAGTAGCGGGTTTTCCAGGGCTGGTGGCTCCAACGCGCCTGAAAAGGAATATTGGCGATCATTGTCCCAAATAAGATGAACAAAAAAGATATTACACCACCGTAGGCCCCAAACAGTGGGTAGATTCAAGAAGTGTTTGGAGGAACATGGAGGAACAGGGTCAAACACATGAGAAAGCATTAAGAAACCCTAACTGTACACTGTTTGAGGAAAAATGCAAAATGAAACCGCCCGAAACAAGAAGAGAGACAAGCTGGGAGACAAGACCTCGGGAAGGCAGAGACACACCATCCAACAAAAGGAAACACGAAGCGAGACGATGGGAGACACGGGTGAGACACGACCTCGAGAAGGCGGACGCACCATCTAACACAGGGGAGGACTCATTGGCGCACATGAAAGTGACCCACCTGCGCACTGGATGCCAGACCCACCTGCGCACAGGAAACGAGACTCACCCGCACAGGATACAGACTCAAGGGGAACAGGGGGGAAACAGGGGAACAGGGGGGGAACAGGGGAACAGCGGAACAGGGGGGGCAAGGTTTTACACACAGAAGCTTCTACACACAGCAAGCTTTTACACACAGAAGCTTTTACACACACACAGAAGCTTTTGCACACAGCGACGCTACGACACCAGGAAGCTTGTGCACACAGCAAGCTTTTACACACAGAACCAGATACACACCGACGCTTTTACACACAGAAACTTTTACACACAAGAGCCGTTCTACAGCGACGCTTTGACACGCGGAAGCTTGCGCACATTGCTCCAATGTTGTCAGCAAAAACTCCACTCACACAGACGTGCTACTTGAAACAGAAACTCCTGATGCTAGTTATACTCATGATTATGTCGATGATGATGATGATGATGAATATGAATGAAGGTGCATCCCGTGCACAGGCGAGTCTGGCCATCCGGTGCACCAGCGAGCCAAAATCCCGTGCACACACGAGGCGGTTATCCATGAACCATCTAACACAGGCATATATGTGGGGAGCCAACGGAAATAATGGGAGACAAGGGGAGACAAGACGTCGGGAAGGCGGACACACCATCCAACACAGGCACACATGTGGGGAGACAATTGGAGACAAGCGAAGACAATGGGAGACAAGACCTCGGGAAGGTGGACACACCATCCAACACACGCACACATGCGGGACAACAATGGGAGACAAGGGGAGATAAAACCTTGACAAGGCGGACGCACCATCCAACACAGGCACACATGTGGGGAGACCGTGGGAGACAAGACCTCGGGAAGATAGACACAGCAACCAACACAGGCACACACGCGGGGAGACAATGGGAGACAAGGGGAGGCGAGACCTCGAGAAGGCGGACACACCATCCAACAAAAGGAAACGAGAAGATCAAGAAGCGAGACAATGGGAGACAACGTAATTAATTACACACCATTCAACACCTCCGGAAGGCGGACACACCATCCAACAAAAGGAAACAAGAAGGGAGACAAGGGGAGACAAGACCTCGAGAAGGCGGACGCACCATCCAACACAGGCACACATGTGGGGAGACGATGGGAAGGCGGACACACCATCCAACAGAAGGAAATCCCTACTCTCCACTTGTCTCCGCTGGTCTCCCTTCTTGTTTGCTTTTGTTGGATGGTGCGTCCGCCTTCGCGAGGTTTTGTCTCCGCTTGTCCAAGAAAGGAGACAAGGGGAGACAAGGGGAGACAAGACCACGGGAAGGCGGACACACCATCCAACAAAAGGACACAAGAAGGGAGACACTGGGATAAGAGGGGAGACAAGACCCTCCGGAAGGCGGACACACCATCTAACAAAGGGAAACAAGAAGGGGTACAATGGGAGACCTGGGGAGACAAGACCTTGGGAAGGCGGACACACCATCCAACAAAGGGACACTAGAAGGGGTACAATGGGAGACGAAGGGAGGCAAGACCCTCAGGAAGGCGGACACAGCATCCAACAAAGGGAAACAAGAAGAGAGACAAAGGGAGACAAGACCCTGGGCAAGGTGGACACACCATCCAACAAAGGGAAACTAGAAGAGGTACAATGGGAGAAGAGGGGAGACAAGACCCTTGGGAAGGCGGACACACCATCCAACAAAGGGAAACAAGAAGGGGTACTGTACAATGGGAGACAAGATGCTCGGAAGGCGGACACAATCTCCAATGAAGGGAAACAAGAAGGGTACAATGGGAGACAAGACCCTCGGGAAGGCGGACACACCATCCAACAAAGGGAACAAGAAGGGGCAGGGGAGACAAGACCTCGGGAAGGCGCACGCACCATCCAACAAAGGGAAACAAGAAGGGGTACAATGGGAGACAAAGGGAGGCAAGACCTTCCGGAAGGCGGACGCACCATCCAACAAAAAGAAACAAGAAGGGAAACAATAGGAGACCAGGGGAGACAAGACCCTCGGAAAGGCGGACACACCATCCAACAAAGGGAAACTAGAAGGGGTAGAACGGGAGACAAGACTCTCCGGAAGCAGAAGGCAAACACACCATCCAACAAAGGGAAACAAGAAGGGCTACACTGCTACACTGGGAGGCAAGGGGAGACAAGGGGAGACAAGACCCTCGGGACACCGGACACACCGTCCAACAAAGGGAAACAAGGAGAGACAAAGGGAGACAAGACCCTGCAGAAGCGGAAGGCCATCCAACAAAGGGAAACAAGAAGGGGTACAGTGGGAGACAAAGGGAGACAAGACCCTCGTGAAGGCGGACACACCATCCAAGAAGGGGTACAATGGGAGACAAGAATCTTGGGAAGGCGGACGCACCATCCAACAAAGGGAAACAAGAGGGGGTACAATGGGAAACAAGACCCTCAGGAAGGCGGGCACACCATCCAACAAAGGGAAACAAGAAGGGGCACACTGGGAGACAAGGGGAGATAAGACCCCGGGAAGGCAGGCACACCATCCAACGAAGGGAAACAAGGGGTACAATGGGAGATTAGACCCTCGGGAAGGCGGACACACCATCCAGACAAAGGGAGAAGAGCCTCGGGAAGGCGGACACGCCATCCAACGAAGGGAAACAAGAAGGGGCACAATGGGAGACAAGGAAGGGCAAGACCCTCCAGAAGGCGGACACACCATCCAACAAAGGGAAACAAGAAGGGGTACAATGGGAGACCACAAAAGACAAGACCCTTGGGAAGGCGGACACACCATCCAACAAAGGGAAACAAGAAGGGGTACAATGGGAGACGGGGGGAGACAAGATCCTCCGGAAGGCGGACACAACATCCAAGAAATGGAAAGAAGAAGGGAAGGCCGACACACCATCCAACACCAAGGTGGACACCTTAATATAGCATTAAGAATCCCCCAAGAGTACAGTGTTTGGGGAATAATATATAATTGCAGTGACTAATTAGCTAACACATCCCACCTACAAGACTTGGCGTTTGTGGGGCACACTATTTGGTCACATCTCATTTTTTTAATTCTCTGGCTGGTCAATGCTAGTCACCGTTGGCACTTCCACATGTTCAGAGCTTCCATCCATCGAAAACTCCTCCAAGCCAGCGCGCGAGATGGATGGCGGCAGGGGGCCAGAGCCGCCCCCACGCCACGCCGCTCGATCCCGGGGCATGGCCCGCAATGAAAGCTAGGAGGAACCCACATGCTTCGACTGAGAATGGCTGCGGCCCGAGAAACTGACAAGATGGTGACAACGTCGGTATGGCCAATCGCGACACATTTTTCAGGCCAAGATGCCAAATACCTACTCTAGCCAACGAAAGTGGGGATTCCAATGGGTTGTACGCAGAAAATTGGCCGGTCCGAAGAGACAAGTGCATCTACAGGATTGAAATCATCCTTACATATCCTTCCCATTTATCCAATGATTGGATGATAGTCTGATATAGTCTGATAGCCCTTCCAGCAGGGCTGGCTGTCCCTTTCAGCCGCTCTCCTTCACTCCCCCGGTGGTCTGTGGCTCAGCGGCGGCGCAGCGGGTGTGGCCGCTCAAGTGCCAAATGATCTGCACAGGGCTGGACAGGTGGGACTTACTACATCATTGTCGAGATGTCATACTAGTAGAGCACTCTAGGATCGTGCGAACAGATATATGATATATCAAACATGGTTGAGTATGCTTAATCTTGGGGAAGGCGCTGAATGGCTGAATCACCATTTCTCTGAACATTAGAAGTTCCTACTGGGTGCACTGTAGTGGCAGGGTGGCTGCTTAGCTACTGCAGGGTTGGTGGATGCAGAACTCGATGGATGTTTATCTGGGCGTCAATCTTTGTGAGTTTCAACTTCTATCATTGCAGAACTGTTTGCCAGTGCGAGTCTGGGTCACCTACAAATATGAATCCCATCAATGCCCATCATGCTCTCATGCGACTATTAAGAAAGGCGACCGAATCTATCGCCTGTTTACTTCGATTTTTTTTCTCATGTTTTACTCATGGCTTTCTCATCTAGTTCCACATCTTTCATCATTTTTCTCCTATTTATACCGATTTATACCTGTATATATAATCATATTACAATCATCTCCCATGTCTGGCCGGAAAACAAAATTTGCATTCTGCAGCTCAGCCACGGGGGGCGGATCTGAGGACAGGTCTGCCTGGTGCAAAAAGGGATGGAAATGGCTACCCTTTGGGATTGTCAGAAATAGCAATGGGATGCAATGGGAAATTCGCCAGAAACAGAGGTTTTAGATGGTTTTAGTGGGAACCTCATCCATAATGGTGGATTGTCCATTGCTATGTTTGATTACGCAACCCAACAATAAATCTCCAATTGGGGGAGTATATTCGTTGAATCCATTTGTATCCATTTGCGTTCAATTTGGGGTTGTCTATGATTGGTTTCGCGACATTCACACCCAGAACTGTGTGCGTATGTCTGTGCATGTGCAACATGTGCAGAATCTGCACATGTTTTTCAATCGCATGTGTGGTTGCAAGTGCGCATCATTTTCTTGCACTGACTCTCTTGTCCTGTGCACTTTCAATATTTTTCCATCTCCCTCGGGAACCTCCCACCACAGACCGAACACCTACCTTTGCCTCCAGGTACAGGTCAGCATTGGTAGTCTCATGGGTAGATATACTATGATAATCCATGATATATCCATGATATACCCTGCAAGTTGCGGAAACTGCCCATGTCGCAAAATGTTCCACGCCAGCGGCCTCGCCGCGCTTCCGAAGTAACGACCTGACGATGGATAGGGATCTGTAAACTCATGACCATTTCACTAAACTGTTGAGAACACAATAAGTGCTCCACCTCCAAGTTCTTTTCTGGGAGGGAGGTAACCAATTGTTGGTGTACCGAAATTCATTGAAAAATTGAACATGCCACGAAGTAGGTGGTTCCAAGTTCCAACTGTCCTGAGAATATTTGCAACCACCAGCTATTCTCGAATCTTTGCAATCTTCGTTCCCAAACTGGTACTTAATGTTCCGATCAGGGACTTTTGCCTATAGGATTAATTGGTAGAGATGGTAGAACATGGTAAAGTACAGCGTAGTACAGCCATTGATGAATGTTGGGGCAGGATTGGGTCCCAAAGTGGGCCACGAAAATCGTGCAGTGGGTGATCAAAACCAGGTCTTGCTGTCAGGAACCTCCCTCGCTCAGCTGAGAAACAGTCTGCCATGCTGCAGCTTCACCAAATAGAGTCGCCAGGAAAAGAGCCGCTCATCGTCTTGGACATCTGCAAAGCCCTAAGGCACCGGGATTGATCCGAAGGTCTTGGCTGTGCTGCAGTTAGGGATGTTCAATTCATTTGAATTCAACCTATGAGGCAACCTATCCCAATTATATACATGAGGTGCTGTTACCCCGGCAACCATCGCAAACCTGTAACATCCTTTAACAACATGAGGTCCTACTCAAGTTCCTAAGATCCCAAAAGCATCTCAAGGTAAAAGGACGTCTTTCCCCAGGGAACAAACCTCAGAGATGCTCAGAGGTAGAGAGGTCCGGTTTCTGCTCACGACTCATGATTTTGACCCAAAACTTTTGCCAAGCTGCTCGAAGTTCGAGGTCTTGAGATCTCTCTGGCAGCGCGGCGGTGAGCTTTTGTTTTCCAGCCTCTCGAATTTCAGAGAGCACAAATAGTAACTGTCCAGATCTTCAAAATGAACCGAATGCATCTTTTTTGGGTAGTACATTTTACCCACAGCGACACAGTTGATATATGTTAATATACCATCACTGGATGAAATGAGACGAGTGATTCTCGTTTCCTTGATTGCTTCAAAATTCGCAGAAGCTTCCAGTCACACGTGTTTGAACACCAGGGCTGTATAGGGCTGTAGATGAAGTCCAACGGTGGGTCGGGGACTTGCACTGAAAGTTTGTCCCCGAAACTTGACACCAACGAATTCCTTCTTACATTTGAACTCATTTATGCCACCAGCGCTGGCCACAACAGCCTGCGACTGTGAAGTACCAAGACCAATGCGAACTTCACCCTGGCAGCCAATCATCACGAGGAGCATCATGATGAACTCTCAGAATCTCATAGAATTTCCAGATTACCAATTCCACATTGTCATTATCATCCGGGATTGTTATATTTTTCTTTCTCTCTCTCTCTCTCTCTCCCTCTCTCTTTCTCTCAATATATATATACACATATATATATATAACTATATATATATGTATATATATCCTCATTTGTTGTATCTTAATATATATATATATACAGTATACACATCATACTAAATTATGGTTTTAGGATGGCTCAGGTAGGAAACTCAGTCGCCTCTGGTGCCAAGACCGCTGCATGTCCTGGTGCCAGTGGGGCATCCAGCAGTTCACCTCGGGTTCTCAAGCTGCCTCATTCTCCCAAAAATCAACTCTTGAAATCCCATCCCCCTTGATGGGTAGGTACCCTTACCCCACCATTCCAAAAAAAATGGTTTATATAATGGTTGGGTACAGGTATATTTGTATAGAATGAATCCTTTTTCGGCCTTATATGTTATGGAATACCACCATTGTACTACCTAGCTAGGGGCCGAATATGCAAAAAAATGTTTCGCCACTATGTTATGGAAATGGCATAAAAAAAGAAGGCTTGAAACCAAGAAAAAATGATTTATATATTATGGAACGGGCTGCATCTTGAAGGGGTCATTTTAAGGTATCTTAAGATATTTTAAGGCAAAAAACATATTGCTTATGTTCGGACACGTTATCATACTCGAACCATCCTTTTTATAAACAACATAGGTGTTTGTGAAGTTCCCTTGTATGAAATTGAAATGCTATCAAGTGTTCCCAATGAAATTCAAGTTGGGTTTATGTTATTTCAAGACGTTCCATCATTTTATACAAATCATTTGGGGGTTGTTCAAAATTATGGTGCCCGAAAACTGCCCTTACGCCACCCTTTCGCGCCCCAGCAGAATCGGGACAAGGAATTATGATATTTTTTTCGTGTGCATATATGTTTATAAATATATAGTGGTATGCAGACCTTTCGCGAACCTTTCGCCGCCCTTTCGCGGTCTTGCACCACTGCAGCAAAACACACACATCCATATCTGCAGATGTCACTCTTCTAATGTTTCTGGATCTCGTGATTCAAAAACTTGATTTTTCATGATTTTTCCATTTTATACAGTGAAATGTGTGTCCAGATTTACCCCGCATGTCGGTGTATAAAATGGATAATCTTCCAGATGTTTCTGGATTTCGTGCTGCAAATATTGGATTTTTCATGATTTTCCATTTTATACACCGATATGTGGGGTAAATCTGGACAGGTTTACCCCAAGTTTAAAATGGATAATCTTCTACATGTTTCTGGATTTCGTGTTTCAAATACTGGACTTTTCATGATTTTCCATTTTATACACCGATATGTGGGGTAAATCTGGACAGGTTTACCCCACGTTTCGATGTATAAAATTGATAATCTTCTACATGTTTCTGGATTTCGTGTTTCAAATACTGGATTTTTCATGATTTTTCCATTTTGTACACCGATATGTGGGGTAAATCTGGGTTTCTTTTGATTGTCTTTTGGATATCTCTTGACTGTCTTTTGAATATCTTTTGATTTATAGACATTCAAAAGCTAATCAACAGACATTCAAAATCCACATGCAGTATGACACGATACATGTCAAAAAAATACCCACAACATATCCCAATGCATATTCAAATCAGATGCAATCCGTCAACCTACAACACATTGAAGACTATTTACCTGTCATTTGCCCACCATAAACGTGACATTTTCATTTTCTCGTTGTGGCCATGTGGCCTGGAGCAGGGAGGCACAAGGGAAACTCCGGAGGTCCACCGACAGCCCACGGGGACGGACATAACCGTGGCACAACAGGGATAACACAACGGGAGGGAAACAACGAGAAAATGAAAAAAATAACGTTTATGGTGGGCAAATACGAAAAAATTGCTTGTGTAGCATATTGTAACATACTTGGATATTTTTAAAAATTGATTTCTATCCAGGAATTCTGTACACAATCAGTTTTAAAACACTCAGTGGTTCATTTTCACGGTATTGCAATGAAATTTTAAAAGATTTGTTCCAAATATTTTTGTCAAAATATGTTGAAAAATAGATTTCCATCATGGCACAAAATTGTGCCCCGCAGGAGCATAACTGGGCCAATGCCATGCAAAAAATGCCGCAGGGGGTGACGTCGTGACGTCGACTTAAATCGCATCATGTTTTACAAAATGGATCGCAAAGGCCGCAAAGGCAGCTGGATCATCTATGTTGTATGAAATGGAAGGCGGCTACATAATTGACACATCAACACTGGTTAAATTTTAACGTTTCTCCATGCCACCTTATTACTTGTATATTATGGCATTCCAGACCATATAAAAAATGATAAAAAAATAACATTTATATTATGGAAACACCGATTTTGGGGGCTAATGAGTCCAAAGAAAAATACAACTGAATAAAATGGAATTGCAACCTTAATGAAATGGAGGGTCCAACATGGCACCACAATTTAAGGGTGTTTTCCCCCGTTTTCCAAAATGGGCCGTGTATGAAATGATCCTGGGTTTTCCATTTCATACGGGACATGGGTTCTTCCATTCCATAGAGCTTCAATCAAGGGGGATGAAATCCCCATGTTGTAGATACTGTTGTTGGTTGTTGTTGGCGGTTGTTGCACTCTTTATAAACAAATAAATCGAAAATTATAAATACGTTAAAATAAATATGTGAATACTTGAATCAAAACATCAAAGCTTACAAAAATAAATCCATAAATATGAAAATATATACATGACATAAATAATTACACATATTATCTTATATATACATACATTCTCGCACAATAGTCAAACATACTGGTTTATAGACTATAGACACATATTTTATGATTTGATGTGGTTTCAACTCCGTTGGTATACCATGGCACCATCTTTGATCGAACAATCTGCCTTGGGGATCCGGACGATCCGAGACTTGAAGCAGCAAACCCGTCTTGTTGAACACCAGGCACCTTGGGAATGGCTGGATACCAGGGCTGGGTGCTGAAATGCCTGCCAGCCTGAGGTGCTTGAAGAGGAATAGTAAGGAATATTGATATATCTTAGAATATAATACTAACATATAGATATACTTGTTATTAGCGTTACTATTATTGTTATTCGAAGGAATGTTAGAAGTCAAACTTCCGACAATATGGACAGATGAAAAGCAGAGATGGGAAGAGTCAGAGAGAAGAGTAGAAGAGAGAAGATCAGAGAAGAGAAAGAGTCAGAAGAAAGAAGATGCAGGTGCGCGAAAAGGATCGAAAAGGAAGGAAAGTCGCGAAACGAAACACTGTGTTTGTCGAATGATTTGTGGCTCCGGAGGGTCGAAAAGTAGGCTCGCTAAAGCGGCGGGTGCGGAGCCATCTGGCTAGATGAGAGATGAAAAATTGCACGCCGTTGTGGCACGAAGCACATTTCGAAGTCAAAATGTAAAAAGCACACCAGGTCCGGACCACTTTTGGAATTTGAGATGTCGAAAAAGTGCATGCCGTTGTGGTGCGAAGCACATTTCTAAGTCAAAATGTACAAGGCACACCATGTCCGGACCACTTTTGGAAGTTGCGATGTTGAAAAAGTGCACGCCGTTGTGGCGCGAAGCACGTTTCGAAGTCAAAATGTACAAAACACACCAGGTCCGGACCACTTTTGGAAGATGAGATGTCGAAAAAATGCACGCAGTTGTGGCGCGAAGCTGCGAAGCACATGTCGAAGTCAAAGTGCAAAAAAATTATGGGTTCCGAACACTTTTGGACGTTCAGAATCGTTCAGATGTGCTTTCGCGTGGCAGGCGCAAAGGATTGTGCACCTTGTCAAAAGTGAGCAAAACGTGAGGGTTTTGTAGCATTTCGAAAAACGATGGCAGGCGTGGGGCCTTTGAAGAGGATCTTGAAATGCATTTCGAGTGGCACAAAAGACATGTTCATCAGAGATGTTAGGAGGTCAGGGCGCTGATTTCCTGAGATGGGTTGCATTTTGGAGCATCAGATCTTCAGGTTTGCTAAGGTGATTTTGCGTGGCAGGCGCAGCACTTCGTACGACCTGATATCACTTTTGCGTGGCAGGCACAGCACTTTACACAGATGGAGTGGAAACATCGCAAGACGCATTGGTACGAGGCCATCAGCGCTGCACTCAACTTTCGATTTTTGAAGAAAGTCTCGCAGAATTGCTTTGTTTTTGATGTTGTCAAAATCAAAAATTGAAGAAGTCTCGCAGAATTACTTCCTTTTGGATGTTGTTCAGTTCAAATTACTTTACTTCGTGTGATCCCCACCATGACATTTATACATTTTCTTACTGGCAAATCTTCTGGCATTCTATCTGACATATCTTCTGACATTCTATTTGACATTCTATCTGGCATATCTTCTGGCATATGATCTGGCATATCTTCTGGCATATCTTCTGGCATTCTATCTGGCAAATCTTCTGGCATTCTATCTGGCATATCTTCTGGCACTCTATTGACATATCTTCTGGCATTCAATCTGGCATTCTATCTGGCATATCTTCTGGCATATATTCTGACATATCTTCTGGCATTCTATCTGACATATCTTCTGGCATATATTCTGACATATCTTCTGGCATATCTTCTGGCATATCTTCTGGCATATCTTCTGACATATCTATCTGGCATATCTTCTGACATATCTA
>CAMXCT020001424.1:235000-385000 GCA_947184155.2 Cladocopium goreaui | reverse complement strand
ATTACTGTTATTATTATTATGCACATATAGAGGGATATATAAAGATAGATAGATATATATATATATATACAATAAAAATAATAATATAAAAATGTAATATACAATGTAGATCCGCCTATTTGAATATCTAGGTTTTCTCTATTTCTTTACTCTGGAATTCCAACATTGCAACCTGGCCATTGGTCTGCTTATTCCGGGGCGCTTTCCAGTGATGACAATTTCAGGACCAGCACCGGGTTGCCAGGAGCATTGCAGGGAGCACAGAAGGTTCGACGAGAGTTGGAGCTGGTCCACCTTCAATTCCTCCATGGGGACTCATCTGGACCCCTGTTTCGAGCAAGGGAAACCATTCATTGAAGGATATTACCATGGCAAACCTTGATGATGTCCACACACACAATAATCAAAATAAATAGATAATTAGACATATAAATGCGAGTCAGTATTTGCTCATTTCGTCAACTCTGGTCACTCGGGGCCAAGGCCCTTCGGTCCTTGAATTTACTGCGACAGCTCAGCGCTTCCGCAAGCGTCGGCATCTGCTTTTTCTCAGCACACCGTATCCGCTGTTTTCTGGACCAGATCTGGTATGGGGTGGGAACCATCTTGAAACCGTTTGACCTTCATGATCCGAGGGCATGTCGTGTATCGTGGGAAGGCCTGAGCATGAAGGTGTTTGATGGGACAAGGCAGTTCCAGGATTCAAAGATAAAAAACCAGCCGAACCCAAATGGTTCCCTAAACAAAACCACTTGAAATGTCCTTGAAGTTCAAAAAGAATTGAACAAGCACTGCGTTTACAGATATTTGCAGTATCGGACTTTCGTATGATTTTGGGTTGCCACAGGCCCCATCTCCACATATCTCCGCCCAGCAGCTAAGCTTTGTGGCTCCTCCCCGTCCACCGACAGGAACAGCTCACACTGAAAGGGTGACCGCCCGAAGTCTCCAATGCCTTGCAGTAGCTGGGTCCGGGGGACGATGATGCGCTTCGGTTTCTTTCTCTTAATGGATCTTAATGGGGTTATCATGGATTATCAATTGGGATTCAATGGGGATATTATCGTCCACGGGTCCATGATTATCATGGTTGGACAACAATAGGATATCATGGCATACCATTCATGGTAAATGCTTTCTCCATCACCGGATCCTGGCCTCCTGGTTCCAAGTCACAGGCCTCATCTGCCAGCAGGTCACGTTTCAACATGGCGCGGAGCTTCACCGGCAGGGAGTTCACGATGCGAAGACCAGGCAGAAGCAATAGCCTCAGCTTCAGCCGAAGGAAAATCACATGTTGACACCTGGCTATAAAAACAGGGGTTAACCATGAATCCATGTTTAGAACCACTGGATACCACTGCTTACTTTTTGAGAGCGCGGTCCAGTGCCTAGTGCCCAACATCAACAAATTCAAACAATTTCACAAATTCCATAACATCATTTAACATGGACCATCAAAGGTACATCATTTTCCTACCAATGCTTGCAACCAGGCGCAGCACACCACTCTCCGTCTAAGTTTCGCACGTAAAGCGCTGAAGGGTGGTCTTCTGGGGGTCCGAGCCTGTGGCACGGTAGCGTATAATGAAGAATGTCGAGCGTTAGGTTTTGAAATCATTGGAAAAGGGTCCTGATAGCGAATCCAATCGAAGGTGGGAGGTAAAAGTCAACTGCAACTAGAAAAGTCATTAGCTGTCGCGGACCAAAGTTGAAGGCAACACATGACAGCCACAGCCTGTGATGCTTGTGGTTTCAAGGGCCAATCCTAAGGACCTTCTAAGCTCCAACTCCTGCAGCTGCGTGGTGAAACTGGTGAAGCTCTCAGCTCCCCTCGTCAAACTGACTATGGAATGTGCAACAAATTTGTGACGGAAATGTTGGCGTAGGGCTTCGGAACAATTTCTTTCCGCACTTTGTGACGGACTGGGAATGTGCACTGACACAAAAATTGCATAAAATTGCGACATTTGGAAATCCTGCCCCGTGATGCCAGGACAGGAAAACCTCCATCCACCATGCACCCATGCCCAAAGAACCCTCGGCCCACCAAAGTCCTCTCGACCCGAACGAAGAATTGAGCCGCCTAGCCTCAGTGGCAGCGATGCTGCCTGGCACATCCACGATGAGCCACAAATCATCTGGTCTCACTGGTATCATTGGTGTAGATGAAACCATGTAGATTAACTATTACTATTGTCACATACTATAATTATTACATGTTATTACTATTGATTTCAGACATGAAGGTCCTGATCTATTTTTTTCGACGGCTCTGGTTCGCAGTCGGCACATGCGGGTAAAACCTTCCACAGCCCAGCACCGTGCGTCACTTGCATGGCTATGTTGCCCCACGGAAAGGCAAAGGTCAGCGAGCACTGGTTTTGCGGTGGTGAGATTGCCTCTGCCACCACCTGCACCATGACCGGCCCCAAATATCTGGGCTTACCCATTTTTTTGGGTGCTTCGGAATTTTCGAACAAAGCATGTTGCTGAACCCCACTTCTGCTTGTCTCTGTCAGGAGCTCGTGTTTGTTTTGTGTGTGCGTGCGGGCCGCATTTACCGCTTGCTTACCCCTCTAGAAATTGCAAACACGTTTTGCCAATGTTAGGTCAACCCATTTTTTTCGTCAGCTCCACTGGCCCCTTCCTCTGATCCAAATATCTAGTCAGACAAATTAGCAGCTCCAGGTCTGATGGCGCCTGCCAAAAGTGCTTTCCAAACCCACTGTTCTGCCCGCTGCCAGAGTAAAGCATGTGCAGTGGAACCTGGAAGGTTCCGCCTGGCGAGTGGCGGATCAGGAGCCGCCAGTGTCTTTTCTTGGGTTCCATCAAACAGCAGGATGATGATGGTGATGCTCCAATCTTAACCAATTGGGCATGCAAAACTTTGGCTGCATGAAACCCATCACTCCTTTGGAACATTCCATCTTCCTGGACATGTTTGATCATCGCCAAACATCACCAACAACAGAAGACCGCATCATCTTATTCACCGTGCCCTTGTCGATATGCAATCTCTCTCTCTCTCTCTCTTTAATACTGTATCTAGATATATCTAGCAAACTCTAGCATCTATAGTTCTCAACTATTTCTCAACTCTACCACATTTTCATCCAACTTTCACCATAAATCCACCATCCACCACCATCCTAGGCCCACCACTGGTCCCTCGGATCGCCTGGTGGCACCACCGCTTCCTTGGCTTCCAATTTTTGCGTCGCCAACGCTGCGGAGGAGCGGGTGAAGCCAAGAATGCCCTGCGGACGGCGATTGATGGCGGCTATGGGGTTGGGATTGGCTCAAAACAAGGTCCAATCATCCAATCTAGGTCCTCCAAGCTGGATGATGCTGGATGGTTTCAGAGTAACACATGACGATTTTTTTTTGGTCCACGGATGTCCGCGGCGCTATTTTCTTGGTGATACCGTGATACCCATTTGAGAACACCTAGGAAGCACAAATGTCTGCGACATTTGTGGTGGTGGCAACCATCCATTTTTCTGAAAACTAAAAATGCAGTTTTGACCTGAAACAACAGGATTGATATGCTGGTCGGTTGTTGAGTCACTTCTCCTAACAAACGTTCACAAATACTACAGTAGTTAGCTGGGGCCTAATCATATGTCCAAAGGGAAAAACACACACACAAGACACAAGGTCACCATCATAACTACGTTTGCTCACCTGTGTAACGTTTTTTTCTTTAAATTTAAATGAATTCGCACATGCAACTAGATGCGGCCTCTTAGAGTTTCATCATGTTTCATCCACGTTTCAAGATTCTCCTCTATTTGCTTTTCGACTTTGTTGAGGACTCCATACTCCTGTAGGATATAGCTTAGTGGCTGCCGCTCTTGCCACTGTGATTGTGGCTCATCTTGGCCTAATTCCTGAGCCTCAAAGATAGCCATGGTGGAAGCATGTGGTAGCTGAAAATTCTTATCCCTGCCCATCGTCTTTATCACAGAATTATTGTCGTGTACGGCAGGTCACAGGTTGCAGCAATTTGCAGCATCCGGGCTTCCCCGCCATCTGACTGACCACCGACTCGTTGCCGTAAGGCGGGTAGAGATGCAAGCGAAGAGGAAGCTGCGTAGCATTCCTGGTCTTGGTGAGGCCTATCTGATGATAGCTACTGTATGTATATGGCTATATGCTATATGACATATATATGACTATATGACTATAAGACTATATGACTATATGACTATATGACTACATAGATGGATCGATAGATGGATCGATAGATGGATGGATGGATGGATAGATAGGATAGGATAGGATAGGATAGAATAGAATAGAATAGAATAGAATAGATTAGATAAATAGATAGATAGATATATAAATCGGATTAATTATATATATATGATGCAGCCTCCCAGGTCCCCCCCTCCCCCCCAATAGGTATGGGTATACAGGAGCTATGTTCCCCGCCCCCCCCTGTGGGTGGGTAGGGGGTGGGGGGGTTAGTAGTAGTTAGTAGTAGTTAGTAGTAGTGAGTAGCAGTTAGTAATAGGAATGGGTATGGATATACAGGAGCTATGTTCCCCGCCCCCCCTGTGGGTGGGTAGGGGGGTGGGGGGGGTTGGTAGTAGCTAGTAGTAGTTAGTAGTAGTTAGTAGTTAGTAGTAGTTAGTAGTAGGGATGGGTATGGATATACAGGAGCTATGTTCCCCGCCCCCCCCTGTGGTGTGGTGGGGGTGTGGTACTGCGTATATATATATAATTATATGTATGCTTATGTAAATATATATATATATACATATATATATGTGAATATATGTATATATGTGTATATATATATATGTATAGACATGTATATATATATATTTATTTAAATTCGAATATGAATATATATTTATATATATATATATATATACATATGTATGTATCTATAACATGTAAATATATATATATATATACATATAATATATACATATATATATAGGAAGTAGATACATAGCACATGTATATATAACTATAGATAGCACGTAGGCACTTTGAGGGAGTATGTGTGCTACGCAGGTCGTCTAAAGGGTAGCATGTACCTAGTAAATGGGAGGCTGGTAGTCAGAATCGCTGCAAAAACCTAGCAAATGCGAGGCTGGACCTCAGAAATGCTGCCAATAGCTTGCAAATAGAAAGGGAGTGGGGGTGCTACCTGGGGACCCATCCCATTCGGGGGGGAGGGGGGGGACCTCGCGGGCGGAAGACGGGATCTTATATAGATTAGATTGATCAGATTGATTCGTATTGGACTGGATGGGATGGTCTAGATTAGAGTAGATTAGAGTAGATTAGGTTAGAGTAGATTAGATTAGATGACTGTAGACAAGATAATATCAAATAAGATAAGATAGATAGATAATCAATATTGTATTGTATTGGGTTAGACTAGATTGGATTAGATTGAGATAAGGTCAAATACAACAAGATAAGATATGATAATTAGATAAATATAGATATAGACATAGACATAGGTATGAAATACTATATAGATATAGATATAGATATAGATAAAGATATAGACTATAGATGTAGATGTGGATGTAGATATAGATATATAAATAGAATGATGTAAATATAGATGAAAATATAGATAAACATTTTTAATATATGTATATATATATATAGATATAAATAAAATAAATGCAGATATAAACATATACATAAATAGTCAACAATATATATATATATAAATAGATTTAGACTTAGACTTAGACATAGATAGGTAGGTAGATAGGTAGGTAGGTAGATAGGTAGGTAGATTGGTGGATAGGTGGAGAGGCAAACAGGTAGACAGGTAGAATGGTAGGTAGATAGGTAGATACCAGTAGGTAGGATCCATAGATACTTCAGATAGATAGATGTACTGTATGTAGATAGATGGATAAGTAAAACATGATACATGGATAGGCAGGTAGGTAGACCGATATCATTACACAATTCTTTCGGCATCTGATGATGTATGACTATGATGACGGCATTTTTCGACGAAAGTGGCATCTAGATACAAAATAACTTAGGGATGCTTACAGGCCCTACATGACTTAGGCTATGAGAACTACTCTGCCCGCGCTATCAATATCCTATAGATCCCAGTCTATTCTATCCCTGTTCAATCTGGGACTATCCTAAGTCCAACTTGATCAAACGAATTCAAATGGTAGCTAAGCAATCCTAAACATAAGCAGCGCAAGCCTATCCAAGCAGCATGCCAATGTTTCTCCAGGTGGCATCTCTTGACAAATCAACGTTTTGCAGGGTCGCAGAACCATACATCAACAAACAATCTGTCAGTCTGTCAGGTGAAGTTGCTCCGCCATGGTAACAGCCGCATTCATCTCCCCCGAAAGTAACCAGCCCCAGCCCTCCCCAGCCCAAAGGACAAGGGACTGAAGCTCCAAGGGAGGCAACAGCTCCAAGAGTGCTTGTCCTTGCCTCGGAGCCGCTAGGGAACGGGGATTGATGGATAATGTTGGGTTCTGATTAGTGTGGGGGTACACTATTGTGTCCACAGACCCCAAAATAATTGTGAACCTTTGGAAATGATGGGGTGGTACACTATTGTGTCCACAGGATTTTGGGGTAAGTTTTTTCAGTTTTTTATTTTTAACTTGTTTTAAATTATGTTTTATTTTTTTGATTAATTAATTGAATTCATTTTTTGAAAATTTGATTCAAATTTTAAATTATATCTTTAAAAATTCAGTATATATTGTTTTTATTTATTTTTTATTTTTGTATTTTTTTAAAACATATTTTAATTGAATATTTCAAAATCTGAAAATCTCCTATAATTAAAAAATATATTGATCCTAAATAATGTGTGTTTGTTGTGAGGAGGGGTCCACTATTGTGTCCAGCTGCTTTCCTGAGGTGAGTTTTTTTTTTTCAAACATTCCCTTGACTTTTCCTTTGCTAAAGTTATTTTCTTTCACTTTCTTAATTTTGTTCACTTGATCACTTGAAATTTCGTAATTTCCTTTCACTTGAAATTACACTCTGATCCACAATAGTATGGTTTGTTTGAGGGGTTCACTATTGTGTCCAGCTGCTTCCTGAGTTTTTTGTTCAAACAATCCCTTTTCCTTTTCCTTTGCCATTAACATTCCCTTTACCTTTCCCTTGTTAAAGCTGTTTTCTTTTAATTAATTACTTTCTTAGCTTCTTTCACTTAAAATTCTCAGAAATGCCCAATTTCCCAAAATATATGATGCCTTATTAAAACCCAAATAAAAAACATCATCCAAACAATTTTTCAATGGGGTAGTCCATGAGCAACCCTGATCCACAATAGTATGTTTGTTTGGCGGGTTCACTATTGTGTCCAGCTGCTTCCCGAGTTTTTTTTTCAAACATTCCCTTTAGCTGTTCCTTTGCTATTAACATTCCCCTTACCTTTTCCTTTGTTAAAGCTTTTTTCTTTTAATTAATTACTTTCTTAGCTTCTTTCACTTAAAATTCTCAGAAATGCCCAATTTCCCAAAATATATGATTCCTTATTAAAACCCAAATAAAAACCATCATCCAAACAATTTTTCAAGGGGGTGGTCCATGAGCAACCCTGATCCACAATAGTATGGTTTGTTTGAGGGGTTCACTATTGTGTCCAGCTGCTTCCTGAGTTTTTTTCAAACAATCCCTTTACCTTTTCCTTTGCTAAAGCTTTTTTTCTTTTACTTTCTTAGCTTCTTTCACTTAAAATTCTCAGAAATACAAAATTTCCCAAAATATATGGTGCCTTATTAAAACCCAATTAAAAAACATCATCCAAACAATTTTTCAAGGGGGTAGTCCATGAGCAACCCTGATCCACAATAGTATGTTTGTTTAGGGGGTTCACTATTGTGTCCAGCTGCTTCCTGAGTTTTTTTTTCAACCATTCCCTTTACGTTTCCTTTGCTACAGCTTTTTTTAAATGGTATTTCTATGGTAATACTATTGGATTTCTATGGAATTCCTATGGGATTTCCCTTATGTTTCTATGATATTTCTGGAGGATTTCTAAGGGATTTCTGAAGGGATGCTATGGGAGTTCTATGGTATTCTTATGGGATTTCCATTGGATTCCTATGGGGGTTCTATGGTATTTCTATGATGTTTCTATGATATTTCTATGGGGTTTCTATTGGATTCCAGTGGGATTTCTATTGGATTCCTGTTGGATTTCCAAGGTATTTCCATGATGTTTCTATGATATTTCTATGGGATTACTATGTATGGAATTCTTATGGGATTTCTTTGTGGTTCCTGTGCTATTTCCATGTTATATCTATGATCTTTCTATGAGATTTCTGTGGGATTCCTATGGGATGTCCATGATATTTCTATGATCTTTCTATTGGATTACTATGGATGTCAATTGAAAGTAAGTTGAAATCAATTGAAAGTAAATTGAAGTTAATTGAAAGTAAATTGAAATCAATTTGAGAGTAAATTGAAATCAATTGAAACCAGTTCAAAGTAAATTGAAATCAATTGAAATCAATTCAAAGTAAATTGAAATCAATTCAAAGCAATTTGAAATCAATTGAAAGTAAATTGAAAGCAAATTGAAAGTAAAATGAAATCAATTGAAAGTAAATTGAAAGTAAATTGAAATTAAATTGAAATCAATTGACAGTAAATTGAAATCAATTGAAATCTATCATTTTTTTTGATTCCACACTATTGTGTACCCTAAATTTGTTTAGGGGGGAGGGTGTGTGCCCCCCCTACACTAATCAGTACCCTACATGATATCAATGGCAGGTCTGTGCAATGGAAATGAACGAAGAAATGTATATATATATATACAATATATATATATACAATATATATATATACATATAATCATATATATATTATATATACATATTTATCACGCATATATAACATATGCAATATCAATTATTTACCCTTTTGATCCCTTTTGGATCCTTTTGGATCCTTTTGGGGCATACTGATGAATACGGAACAAATATGATCAAAATATATCAAAATGGCTTTATGATTCGGCGCGCAAAAATTCCGAAGATCCCCGACAGCCTGCTGCCACTATCCCCGCTATCTCAGCAAGACTAGCAAGACACTGACCGATGGACAGGGAGGCGGTGAGGCAGCCTCGGGTGGGTGCCACCATCAGCAGCTAGGGGATGTTCGATGATCTGAAGTATTACCAGCCATTGGATGATCGAAATACTTTCCGCAGATCATTCCGAACCACTGGAAATCCTCGACTTTTTGTGACACATCGAGGTACAGTTCTATATACATCAAGATCAAAAACTACGAACCGCGTTGCGAATCAGTCTCCCCAAGTGATTCAGCCATATCCAACCCCTATCCCCATATATCCTCATCCACCCCGTGCCCACACCCATCCACCCCTTTTCTGAGCTCTGGACATTGCACCTGATCCGCTCGCGTCGAGGACATGATGCCCTGCAGCGCGTACAGTGGCGCTCCGCAGCGCCCAAAGCTGCTGAGGTTGGGTCTTGCTTTGCCCTGACACCAGGGATAGAACATACCCTGAGGGAAGTGATTCAATCGATCCAAGGGTTTGCTGGTGATTTAGCCATCTGAGTCTCACCGTAATATGGCCAATAGTTGAAACATGTTGGAACCACCAAGCAACCTCCAGTTAGCATAGTCCACAATGTTGCCGACATCATCCAACCAAGGCACGCTCTTGTAAAGGTCCACCTGCTGAAGGCCCACACACAGCGCAGAGTTGATTGGCACTTCGATGGTCATTGGCTTTGGATCCTTTTCCAAGACCTGCCATCGCAGTGGTGCCGCAAAGCGCTTGAACATGCGTTGAAAAGGTCAAACCGGTATGGGTAAGTATGAACAAATCACCATAGCAATCAGTCATCAATAATCAGTAACAGTCTATTAACCATACGTACAACGCATTAAACAAGTAACAGTATCAAGTCAATATTGTAGTATTAGATGTATGGCAATGTATGGCATGATGTGTAATAGTGTAGCAGTAGGACAATCTGATCTGGGAACCTTTGGCTTGGCATGAAGCGAGCATCATCTGATGATCAAGCGAAAATATAGGAAGACACAGCTGCACCCCACCTTCTTGTGAAGCCGATCCTTGCTACCTGCCCAAAGCGCCACAATACTAACTGGGAATGTACAGATTCCAGAAACTGGGAATGTCCGAACCCCAAATTCCACAACAATATTCAAGAGTCACGGATTGAGAAGAATAAGGATTGTATAGAGTGGGGCGCACACACACACTTTGGTAAACTCCATAATGGAGAGAGTGAAATGAGATGAAATGATAACCGTCATGTCGTGTTGTTACATTAGCATGTCATGTCATGTCATGTCATGGCATGTCGGCATGGGTGGTTTTTGGCTTGGCCACCTTGCCATTTCGGATGCAGGTACGTTTTCACGACGACATAGATGGGTCTTCGTTGGCCCGTGCCATCTATGCGTCCACGGGCCCCCTGCTTTTCCCTTTGATTCAGGGTTTCTCACACACAGCAAGCCACTAGGGCACGATGTTTCCATTCCGCTGCTTGTTCTCTTAGATCCAAGGTTTCCACTTAGACGTATATCAAGCCGCTGGACACGATTTTTCCAAGAACAATTTCCCTCGGTGTGGTTGTTTTGGACTGAATGCGAAGAAAATGACCCCTCAGCGCTGTTGGTCTTGTGTCCCATATGTCGAAAACCAAATTACAAACAAACCAAACTTTTTTGGAGTTGAAACTGAACGGATAAGACTGGTGGTTTGAAGTGAATATATTAGGTATAAAATCAAGTCTCCTGCTTGACCAAAGAACCAATCAGCAAGTATGCCGAAGAAGCAATGTCGGTTTGTAGATCTGTGTCGTCTGCGTCGCCTGGTGGTGGATCTGTGCTTCTTGCGTGTGGTGCGAGATCGTGTACGGCTGTGCTTGTTGTGACTCAGTGGTGGAGTTGAAGCTGTAGTGGTTGGAAATTGCTGTGAAAATGGCGTGGCTGGTACTGGTTGTACTAGTGTTGTGCTTGTTGACTGTGGTGTAGACTGGTAAGTGACGAATGATCCATATTGTGGTGGTGAGAGCTGAAGATTGGGTATGGCTGCATTGTAATGTGGTGGTGGCTGAAGACATGGCATGGCTGTGCTGTGATGTTGTGTGTTGAAAGCATAGAGGTTGTGTAAACGCAGAGTTGGCAAATGGTGCTTGTGTTGGCTGTGGGACGGTGTGTCCCATAAGTTGTTGTGGTTGTTGTTGTGGAGTTGGAGCAAAAGGCTGTCTGAAAGCTGCAGTGGCACACTGTGGTTGCATTGAGTGTGGTATAGTGTGTCCGGCTGGATCATGTTGTTGTGGAGTCTGAGAGAATGTTGGTAGAAAGGTGCTGATGCTTGTGTGTTCTGTGATGCTTGTGTGTTGCACATAAGTCGTCGTCGAAGCTGAGCGTAGAGCCGGTGTCCGATTCCCAAATAAGTGGTGCGTAGTGCTTGTCGTAAGTGTGGTGTTGAGTGTTGTTTTGTGACTTGTCGTTGTAAGATAAACGGGTAGTTGAGTGGTGGACACCACTTTTGGATGATGTAGCTTTCCAGCGTTCGTGTTTGTAATGTTGTATTGGTGGGCAACAACGGCAATGCGACAAATTGATGATAGTTGTTTTGGCTGCAAAACCAATGGAGTGCCAACTTGCATGACACAGGTTGTGCTCGTTTTAATTGTCTGAGCTTGCGTTGTCTGGTGTTCTGACGGTCGTGTGGCGTGTGTATGGTACTGCCGATGTAGTGTTCTGTGCTGGAAAGACGAATGTTGAGTCCCGATATGACAACTGCATGAAGAAGTATATATACAGTGTTGGATTGACAGAACATTTGTTGCAACTGTACAAAAGTGCGAACAGACTTTAAACATGTTCTGTCAAATCTCCGATTCCATTTTCGACATGATTGTTGATGAACCTGATTGGTACACCAATGAAGAAAACAAAAACCAACTGCAACACGTAGGAATGTTCGATAAGCAACAGTGTCATAGAAATCGTCAGGTGGAAAATGTTGTAAGAATCCGAAAAACGCAACGCATGCCGCCGAAAACTGTACATGATCCGGATCGCCGCGGTCTAGTCACTCTAGTTGAGTGACCGCAAACAGCGGCAGCTTGTAGAGCTCCTCATTGCGCGCCTTTGCCGCCAGCGCCACCGGCAAACCAAGCGATGCTGCTTTGTCTGCAAACGTGCTTTGCTCGGCTTTTGGGATGTTCTTCATAAGTTGATGCAATGTGCTCAATGCCTCCTGAAGGGCTGCTTGGTGTTGTTTTGGAACTGGCTGTTTTTTAATCCAAGCGTCCACTGTTTTGGTTACGAGTGTGTGCGGTGCGGCTGTGGTGAAAGGACGTGTGGTGTTTGTGCCTGGTAGATTTTGGATGCTATCCTGTAGGTCGGTGATTGTAGTTTGTCGAGGAGCATCACTTACACTGCGAGGAGTGGTGGTGTGTGCTGAGGTAGTAGTGTTTTCCGCACCGCTTGCTTTGATGCCCATGTCCATCCAATTGGACCATCCCATGTATGCCAATTGACGTAGGTGGATACTTTCGATGGGTCGGCCTGCAAGTTGGTACCTTTGGCTCCAAGCTGTGGATGTGATTTGGCGTGGAAACGTCAAGCCATACTGGTGTTTGGTGTCAAAGTGTTCATTGTCTGGCTGGAAACTGCTCGGTAAGGTGCGGTCGTACCGCTTTGTGCCTTGTGGGCTCGGTGGTTCGTTCCAATGCTGGTGTTGTGTGTGTGCTTGAAATGCTCTTGGTGGTGTGTTGACTTGGTATTGTTTCGAATGCCAAGAATCATACGGTCTCATGCTGCCGCGCCACGCGGTCATGGTTGCACTCAAACAACGAAAAAAAAAACGTGAAGGTGTCTTGATGATTGCGATAATATTTACTTTTGAGCACGGAGATTGCTATCAGAAACAAAGTCCGAAACAGAGATTGCTATCAGAGACAACATCCGAAACAAAATTGGAACAATGGATGAAATTAGGCAATTAGGATTTGATAACATCAACAATGTTAACACATGTGACGCTTAGAATTACAATGGGTGACGACATGTTGGCAAGACTCTTCAAAACAGTTCCAAACGGCTTGGTGGAAGTACACTGTACATCGGCTCTTTTTGTTGGTTCCGCTGATATGTTCTATGCCACGTGTCACCAGGAAGATTTCACAAGGGATATTATTTATATCACAAGGACACATTATAATTATAGGAAGGTGGAGATTCTTGAAAATTAATAAATTCGATAAAAATGGCATATCATATTGTAATATAAACGGAGGTGAAACTGGCGTATCAGCAGCCTCTCATTTGCACGTCTGTCGGCAGCAGCTGCGGCTCGCCAAACTCATCTTCATGCTCAAGCATGTGCTGTACTGGTGTGGAGAAGTTTGGATCAGGCTTAAGGATCCAAATGCTGGAGATGTGTGCCAGTGTTGAGTGAATGCACCAGCGGCGATCCCGTGGTCTGTGGACTATGCCGTGAGTGTCCACTTCTTCTTGTTCGGCCCATCCAGATTCGTTTGTGACATGTGCCCAGTGGTAGTAGGCGTTGCCTGCTTGTGATAGTGATGTTGTGGTGTTGCGTGGCATGTTTTGTAAGTGTAGTTGCCACATTCTGAATTGTTGGTGCTGGTGAAATGTGATGTGGGTAAGTGTGTTGTTGATAGGCATGCCGGTTGTGACGATGTACTTTGCTAACGTTGTGGTGATGTCTTCTTGTGGTAGGTCGATGCCTGCTGGAAATCGTGTTTCCAACCAAGCTGTCATGTCACGTACACTTTTGTCCCGATCTGATAAGAATCGGAAGTATACTGACGGTGCTGTGAGCTCACGGGCTTGGAGTGTTGCTGAGTGAAGGCGTTGCTCTAACTCTTGGTACTTGAATATCTGGTAGCTGTCACGCGTGGGAGGTTCCCACGGAATGAGGACTGACGGATCCTGTTGTATTTGTCGTTCGATGGCTTCTTGAAGGTGATCAATTGCTTGTGTTGGCTGTGGTTCGTTTGTAGTGTTGGTGGTGTCAAGTGGTGTTGGTGGTGTGTATTGCTGGCGAGGTGTGAGGTGGACTTGTCCCGCTGTGACAGTCTTTGATGTTGTGGTGTTGTAAATGTTCTTGGACTTGGTGATGGACCTGATTTGGTCAGCCAGGCTAGTCGGTGGTGGTACTTTGGGAGGAAGCAAAGGAGGCGGCGGAGGTGGTTGTTGATGAGGAGTGGGAGAAGTGGAGAACAGGTGTTTACCTGTGTGTTCTGATGGTAACGGTGGTGGTGGAAGAGATGGTAGTTGTGTTGTTGGTGGTGGTGGTAGTGGTGAAGTGTGGTGATGTGGTGACGTGTGTTGCTGAGAAGATGCTGCTGGTTTGTGTCCGGTGTGTGATCGATGGTTGGATTTGGATCTGTCAGTGTTTGAGGGATGTTGCCTGCGATGTGAACGATGCTGGCGTCGACGTTGTGATTGGTGTTGTGATTTGTGGTGTCGTGAGTGATGTCGTTTCGTAGATTTGCGTCGGCTGTGTCGCCTGGTAGTGGATCTGTGCTTCTTGCATGTGGTGAGAGATCGCGTACGGCTGTGCTTGTTGTGACTCCGTGGTGGAGTTGAAGCTGTAGTGATTGGAGATTGCTGTGAAACTGGTGTGGCTGGTAGTGGCTGTACTAGTGTCGTGCTTGTTGAGTGTGGTGTAGGCTGGTAAGTGAGGAATGATCCATATTGTGATGGTGAGAGCTGAGGATTGGGTATGGCTGCGTTGTAATGTGGTGGTGGCTGAAAACCTGGCATGGCTGTGCTGTGATGTGGTGTGTTGAAAGTGTGACAAGATGGAGGTTGTGTAAACGCAGTTGGCAAATGGTGCTTGTGTTGGCTGTGGGACGGTGTGTCCCAGAAGTTGTGGTTGTTGTTGTTGTGGAGTTGGAGCAAAAGGCTGTGTGAAAGCTGCTGTGGTACACTGTGGCTGCATTGATTGTGGTAAAGTGTGTCCGGCTCGATAATGTTGTGGTGGAGTCTGAGAGAATGTTGATAGAAAAGGTGCTGATGCTTGTGTGTTGTGTGATGCTGAACTCATCCACTGGGCAAACAAATCAGCTGCCGTCATCGCGGGCTGCATGGTCGGAATCACGAAGCTGCAAGCGCTGCACATGTCAATCTTCAATGTGGCCATGATGTCAAATCGAAAGTTATCTAACTCATGCCATTACTCAACATGGCATGATGATTCACATTCATGGCTTTCAAAGGTGATTGGAGTGAGTGGAACTGGATCGAATATGGCGTTGCATGTCAAATGAGCGTTGGCTTTGCTCAGCAAGAATGTGGAGGTGAACCCAAGCTGTGGTGTGCTTGGAAAGATTGTGGTTGTAAAATTGGAAAACTTGTTGATATCTGTGCTTCTTGCGTGTGGTGCGAGATCGTGTACGGTTGTGCTTGTTGTGACTCAGTGGTGGAGTTGAAGCTGTAGTGGTTGGAAATTGCTGTGAAACTGGTGTACTAGTGTCGTGCTTGTTGAGTGTGGTGTAGGCTGGTAATTGAGGAATGATCCATATTGTGGTGGTGAGAGCTGAGGATTGGGTATGGCTGCGTTGTAGTGTGGTGGTGGCTGAAAACCTGGCATGGCTGTGCTGTGATGTGGTGTGTTGAAAGTGTGACAAGATGGAGGTTGTGTAAACGCAGAGTTGGCAAATGGTGCTTGTGTTGGCTGTGGGACGGTGTGTCCCAGAAGTTGTGGTTGTTGTTGTGGAGTGGGAGCAAAAGGCTGTGTGAAAGCTGCTGTGGTACACGGTGGTTGCATTGATTGTGGTAAGGTGTGTCCGGCTGGATAATGTTGTTGTGGAGTTTGAGAGAATGTTGATAGAAAAGGTGCTGATGCTTGTGTGTTGTGTGATGCTGAACTCATCCACTGGGCAAACAAATCAGCTGCCGTCATCGCGGGCTGCATGGTCGGAATCACGAAGCTGCAAGCGCTGCACATGTCAATCTTCAATGTGGCCATGATGTCAAACCGAAAGTTATCTAACTCATGTTATTAGTCAACATGGCATGATGATTCACATTCATGGCTTTCATGTTGCGCCATGTGAACTACGTGATGATTCATGTTCAGGGTTTTCATGTTGCACCATGTAAACTACGCGAAAACCATAAACTGGTCTCAGCGAGACTAACGAGTCATGTCTGTAAAAAGCCGCGAGCAGTCATGCATGGTATCCGTGTTGCAATCATACTACTAGTTCATGTGTAGAGGTCAAGGTTAAGAGTGAAATGACGGTCGTGTTAGTTAAACAAGTAGAACCACATGGGATGACACGGGGTTATTCTGAGGGATGAAAATTTCCCTCTGGATTTATTCTGACGTGGACTCTGGATTTATTCTGGCATGGACTCTGGATTTATTCTGAAAAGCATTCAATCCCCTGATGGAGTCTTCTGGATGCTTGTGCGGACTCTGGATGCTTGTGCGGAACTGGCTTCTGGCAACATTATGTCTGGATTTATTCTTGTAACCTGGTATCCCCGGCGGACGCACCACCAAGCTTCCCCGGCACTTTGTCAGAGATCCGGGTGCATGAAAGACACACTTTGGTAAACTCCATAATGGAGAGGGTGAAATGAGATGACATGATAACCGTCATGTCGTGTTGTTACATTAGCATGTCATGTCATGTCATGTCATGGCATGTCGGCGTGGGTGGTTTTTGGCTTGGCCACCTTGCCATTTCGGATGCAGGTACGTTTTCACGACGACATAGATGGGTCTTCGTTGGCCCGTGCCATCTATGCGTCCACGGGCCCCCTGCTTTTCCCTTTGATTCAGGGTTTCTCACACACACACACCGTTGTAGGATGTTGTAGGCCAAAGATCCTTAGGCCTTAGGCCATAACAAACACCAACGAGCCAAGCATGCAAAAGCAATATCTACGCGTAAATTGGTAACTCCAAACAACATAAACAACTAATGTCATTTTCCCCATCCACGTGCATTTCCATTTTGTACAGTGGGGTCTACTGAGTATGTACAATGTACAATGTCTCAAGAGAAGCCATCCCGCCCACTTCTGAGGGAGCACTTTTTGCCCTGGGACGGGAGATGGATGGATGTCTCAAGATCTATGGTGCGAAGTGCCAAAGGAGCCTAACAAAAGATAGAACATGATAGAACTATGTGGAGGCTGTGAAACACTCAGAGTCACCAAGCCCAGCTTCCCCTTTGCTCACTATTTCTTGTCCTGCTTCTCTGCATCAGGAGAGGTAATCGAACTCGAAATTCAAATTTGCGATGATTTGCGTGGAACCTGATGTGCTTGCACTGCCAGTGCCCGCAACCTGCTGCCCAATTCCACTGCGGCAGAAACCTGAGACTTCAATAAAGTCCAGACAAGGAAAAGACATCCGTTTATGGATGCCTTTGGTACCTCTGGACTGACTGTTTTGGTATACCTCTACTACAACCACACGCCCTTCGTGCAAGAGGAGAAAGTGGGTCGAAGTACTTGAATTGCCAGCGTCCAGAGCAGCCAGCCCAGCCATTCGGGCTGGATGGCTGAGCATTTATAGTCAAGCAGCTGTGAGAACGTGCGCGCGGCGGAGATGGCTGATCCTGTGAAAGCCCAAGCAATGTCAAAGTGCATGCTCCATGTTCCACTAAGGCTTGGTGGGCAACGGAACAGGCACCCTGGAAGGCAAGCGGCTTTCAGCCAACTCGCAGGCCACCTGTTGCAACAGTGGTAGTGCTCGGAAGATCTTGGAAGTGCTGTTTCTCCAGGGCTTTCAACTCCACAAACAAGCTGGGCACACACAAAGAGCCACCGGAGGGATCTTGAGGTGGATGGGTTGCATAAGCCATGTCCACCACTTTGAAGGAAGGCTTAATATGGCTTAATTAATTTGGTGTGACCGAGGTGCGCACTGCTACAGCCAAGGTAAGCACCAGCAGCCGAGCTTGAACATGCTTGAACAGTCACCGATGGATCCTCAGCCTCTACTGATGATGCGCTATGATGCGCTACTATCTGGAGGAGCCGAGGCAATGTCGCTGTTGCATTTATACAACACTGCTGAACCGTGCTGCGGACATCGATGCGGAAACCTACGTCTCGTGTGAAAAGCTCCAGCGTGACAATATCCGCACGAGTATCGGCCCTGCTTTTGGCACTCATGAATACCTCTGATACTTCTGTGTGTTCAAATGCACTTCAACACTTCGAAACAGCAACAGCACAGCAACCTGCAGCCGCCGGCCTTTTTCAAACCATACCTCGGTGGGCACGCCACAAAGGTTCAGCACCTGTAACTTGCGGCTGCTCTGGCAACCTGGGTGGCCGGGACGGTTCAATTCTTGCCTTTCTTGCCGTTCCCAGTGGTCTTGCCGGGTTGGATTCATCAACTGCTAATCTTTTTGTAGCTAGCGATAGCAGCTAGTGATTTCGACCTGCTACAGTTTAAAAAACAATTGGGGATCATCATCAAAAGTAGGGTGCAATACACGAACCGTTCCACCAACCAGTTTTTCATCACATTGGTTTCGACAGATTGGGGCGATTGGGGATTTATCATGCAATTTCAAGGAGGAACATATGTCTTGAAACCATGGGATGGAAAGGGTTCCCCCTAAGCTTTCAGATTCATATGGGATCATCTGCTGTTCAGCTCAGTGGCTTCTTCTCTTCGGCGCATCCTCCTGAGTGCGATCGTTTCAATATGAAATTTGGCCACCCTTTTTGAACCCAAACAAAGCAACACATGGGCAACCAAAACAAAGGGGGATATGGTTTAGGGTTTGCACTCTGGCACCCTGGTGAACCCCAAACTTGCTGGTGCTCTTGGGTATTAACACCCGGGTTGCGCATGGTCCATGGACTCGTTGAACCCCCTCGTATCCAGAAGTTGAGCCCTGGGTTGATAAGTGGAACCATTCCCATTTCAACAGTTGCAGCAACCGGACACATGGGGCTATGCTCCGTCCTGTGCTGCACTGGATGGGCTGTTGCTTCTTCTCTCCTCCTCCTGCGGGTCTGGTGATCACTTTGCCACCATCCGTCCCATCTGTCTGCTTGCCAAATACACAAAAAAAATCAACGTGACCCTGAGACTTGAACTTCCTGACTCCTGACACGTCATTTCTGGATAGACTCACATGTATCACTTTTCTCTATCACATTCCCTTGCGCAGAAAAGCGGCTCTGCGTGAACTGAACACCTCCCAGCGGCGACTGCTCAGTTTCACCCCCCCGGCTCCATCTCTTCGAGACTTGGCCGGCTGGCAGCCCCCACGCACCAAACGCGAAAATCTTTGTCAACCTTAGCGAAAGGAGCTGTGGTGAGCCATGACCTGAAACCTGAAATGTCTTGGACATGATATTGCCATAGCATCCGCTTGTCTGAACATGTCAAGACAAATAAATGAACTCCTCCCACTGGGGTGCGCAAAGACCCCAGCTTATTCTATTCAACTGGGCGTGTTTGGAATAGAACCAGCGTTTCCCACAATAGCCATGGCGAGTTTTTTGAGATTGGCATGTTTGGTGAATCATTTTGTGAATGTACATGCTATAAATTGTTCTCTGGGATGTGGCCCTTTTCTGCTTGTATTTGTAGCAATGTGAGTTTGGAAAGCCTCCTCACCTACACATAAAAAACCTATACAGTAATGATCAGTAATGTCAGTAATTACATTACATCAATATACTACATGATCCACATGCAGTATAATAATTTAATAGCTGTAGCGATCAGCTTCTTTCAATCAAATGGGAAAGGTAAGCCCTCTTCAACATCTTCAACTGGCAGGACCTACTGCCAACATGTGCCAAGAATCTGGAGCGTCAATGTGGGCCTGTGCTGGATGTCGCTGGCAACACGTGGGGGGGTGATGGGTCAAAAATCGAGGCACCAATGGACCTACAAAATTATCAAAATTGGCCTCATGTCTTTACCGTTTGTCAGTATCCAACATTGTCAAATCAGTCTTTTTTTGGGGCTCGATCTTTTTACCAATGCAAAATGTGAGTTGAATATCTTGAACGGCTGGGCATTTGCCTCGGCTGGTGATACAAAGCACGAACTCTGGGATTGCTGGCAATGTCCCACTATCCGTCCATCCTATCCATCGCACGCTCCTCAGCCTCCACATAGAGCTCGTAGCTTGAGGCATTGGTCTGGAGGATTTCGGTGATTTGCCAAACGTTGGGCAGCATGATCCGGACCAAGTTCTCAGTGTGCAGTGAAAGATCATGGGAGGGATGTTGCCAGCAATCTTCATTGCGGATAAATCGGCTGCAACTTTGACCACCGAATAAGACTACAGTAATAAGATACCACAGGACCCTCCGAGGGTTGCAACCACGAAGCCTTGGGAGAGGGGATCGAGAAAGGTATCCTCCACTTGGCTTTGTCAGAGCCACGTCGATCCAATACATACGTTAGACTGGTACCTCAGCAAGCAGATCAAGCAGTTGCAACAAGACTGCAACAGGACGTGCAAATGTTGCACTTGTCTTGGCCCCATGTTGGCCCCTTGGAGTCCCCTTGCGTGGTCCCTTGGATGCTAGGGTTCACGATGGTTCACTCTTAGGCTGGTGTCATCAGGAGTGGTTAAGGATGCTCAAGCTTCATCGACATCGTTATAGTCTTGACATATTTATACGTATCTGATCGTATCTGCATGAACTTGCATCAGTCAGGTTGTGCTAGCAACCCTCACAAAATTGAACACAATTGAGGTTGGATTGACCATGTTGGATTCTCCAACACACTGCACACAGGAATCATGACCTACCCCTTTGACAAGAATGGTAGACCCTGATGGAACATGGAGGCCCCATGCATATTGACGCTCTGACTGTCTTTTTGATCTTTATTTTCTTATTCCTTGCGTGCCCCAGAACAAAGGCTTCCGTATCTCAGATTTGCAATGAAACTATGCTTTTCCCCGTCAGAAATCATCCTGGCAGAAGCGGCCCCGAAACAACAAAGCATCAAGAGCCCGATTCAAAGTTTGATAAGAATTTAAATCAGCTCTAAGATTGATGCTGACTCCAGGTGAGAGCAGGCGAGATTCTGATGTGAAGACTCTCTTCATTCGGCACTGTGGTTCCCACACCTGCTCCATCCTTGGGAGGCAAAGGATGCGCGACTGTGAGATCTCACTGAGGATCCATCGTTGAGATGAGCCCTGCAAATGGATAGTATTTACCAACTTCATGGATCATCCCCTCATCCATGCTCATCCCATAAAACCTATTAAAATCCATTGAAATCCGGTCAAGTCCCAGCACCAAAAACAATTATCATCTGCCAAAGGGCTGGGTCTTGGACGAGGAGCTTGAACTCTTGAAGTTTCTCCTGTTTCCTTGGAGCGATCCGATCCCAGGGACGAAAGGGAACTACACGGCGCTGGCGGTTTCGCTCAATGATGTAACTACCTTGACCTTAGAGAATTTAATAACAATTATATATGAGGTTGAACATGAAGAGGATGTGAAACCTAACACCACCAGCCAATTTGGATCTTTTGCCAACAAATCTTCAGTTGGTGGGTTCATTCCGAGCAAAAATCCAAAAGGAGATGGCTGGTGTGACGTGAAATGCGTACAAACCAACTGCAACTACACCACACCTTGTTGTCCACCCAAAATAACTGTTTTGATACCCAAACATGGCAATCTTGTGGGGCCCATGACAGACCAATTTTTTATCCACACCCCGATTGGTTTGTCCAAAAACGGAACCACTATGAGCCACTGGGTTTTGGGGTATCCAACTTCATGGTTGCCCAGTCTCAAGTGCTTCAGGCCCTGCAAAAGGTGGGCTAACGGAGATGTGCCTGCCATTGGATCCAACAACCCATGTTCAACAAATGTATGCACAAAATCGATGGAAATGCGCCCCAAACTAGATGATTCAGTACTCAACATGACCAATTTGTGTGGGTCCGTTGGTACCCCAATCTTTGACTCACACCCGGATATGGGGATGGATATGGATGGATTAAAATTCAAGAGCCAGGGGGCCACGGCCCCAACAAAGTAACCCATTCGGTTATCCGGGTGATAATAGCCGACAGGAATGAGCACACGTTGATTTAGATACTACTGGAAATAGCCAACATCCATGGCAAAATTTCAGCATACCCTGTGAATGTATGTAATATTGAATGTGCCCGCTAGTTTGCTTTAGTTAGCTGTGGGGCTGGGCGCGGTTTGCTGGCGCGGGCAACCGCTGGCACCTTAAGGGGGGAAACCAATCCCAGTGTGGGGTTGCGGCAGGTAATGGCAGCTGCTGAAAATGCCCACATGTGCAAACCATTTACTGTATATGTATATATATATATATAGATTTAATCGAAGTTTACCAAAGGAAGTTTAGCCGACAATATGGACAGATGGAAGAGCAGAGGTGGGAAGAGTCAGAGAAGAGAAGAGCAGAAGAGAGAAGATCAGAGAAGAGAAAGAGTCAGAAGAAAGAAGATGCAGGTGCGCGAAAAAGTAGTAGGAGAGTCGCGAAACACTGTGTTTGTCGAATGATTTGTGGCTCCGGAGGGTCGAAAGTAGGCTCGCTAAAGCGGCGGGTGCGGAGCCATCTGGCTAGATGAGAGATGAAAAATTGCACGCCGTTGTGGCGCGAAGCACATTTCGAAGTCAAAATGTACAAAACACACCAGGTCCGGACCACTTTTGGAATTTGAGATGTCGAAAAAGTGCACGCCACTGTGGCGCGAAGCACATTTGCAAGTGAAAAAGCAAAAAGCACCTCACGTTCGGAGCACTTTTCGAAATTGAGATGTCGAAAAAGTGCACGCCGCTGTGGCGCGAAGCACATTTCGAAGTCAGAATGTTAAAAACACCACATGTTCGGACCACTTTTTTGACGTCCAGCTGTCGTTCTGCAAGGGATTCTGCACCTTGCCAAAAGTGAGCAAAACGTGAAGGGTTTGAGAATTTCTAAAAACGATGGCAGGCGTGGGACGTTTGAAGACGATCTGGAAAGATGCATTTCGCGTGGCAGGCGCGATACAAGAGACATGTTCATCAGAGATGTTAGGGGGTCAGGGCGCTGATTTCCTGACATGGGTTGCATTTTGGAGCATCAGATCTTCAGGTTTGCTAAGGTGATTTTGCGTGGCAGGCGTAGCACTTCGTACGACCTGGTATCACTGTTGCGTGACAGGCACAGCACTTTACACAAATGGAGTGGAAACATCGCAAGACGCATTGGTACGAGGCCGTCAGAAATCTCGCAGAATTGCTTCGTTTTTGATGTTGTCAACTTCGGAAATTGAGGAAGTCTCGTCTCGCAGAACTGCTTCGTTTTTGACGTTATCAAGTTCAAAATTTGAGGAAGTCTAGCAGAATTTCTTCGTTTTTGACGTTGTCAAGTTCAAAAATTGAGGAAGACTCGCAGAATTGCTGCTCTTCTGATGTTGCCAAGTCAACAATTAAGGACGTCTCGCAGATCGCAGAGTAGCTTCGTTTTCAAACTTGCAGATAGACAGATAGGTAGATAGGTAAAGAGGTAGTTGGGTAGTTGGGTAGTTGGGTAAATAGGTAGGTAAACAGATAAACAGATAGATAGATAGATAGATAGGTAGATAGATAGGTAGATAGATAGGTAGATAGGTAGATAGGTAGATAGGTAGATAGGTAGATAGGTAGATAGGTAGATAGGTAGATAGGTAGGTAGGTAGATAGATAGGTAGATAGGTAGATAGGTAGATAGGTAGATAGGTAGATAGGTAGATAGGTAGATAGGTAGGTAGGTAGATAGATAGGTAGATAGATAGACAGATAGACAACAACAACAACAACCAACAAAACCAACAACACCAACACCACCACCACCACAAGAACAACACCACCACCAACAACAACAGCAACAACAACAACAGCAACAGCAACTACAACTACGCTACACTAACACAGCAACTACAAATACATATGCAAATAAACCACACTACAGTACTACACTACACTCACTACACCACACCACAACTACAACTGCAACTACACTAGTTACACTACACTACAACTACAACTCCACTACACTACAACTACAGCTGTACTACACCACACTACATCCAGCACTTGTGGGTGAGGTGACCACTGCAACCATTGCAACCACTCCAAGAAACAGAACTCCAACATACTCCAACCACCTTTCGGTCCATCAGTGGATTCGCTCTGCCATCCATGCATCACAACAACTCACCTCTCCTATAGTGTCCTATCTTTGAAACTTCCGCCACCGCCTTGTGCGGTACTACTGGTATATAGATAGTGTCAATGAAACTTCTGGAACTACAGGTGCTCGTGCTTGGTCATATGGGCAGTGTTGTTTGTCTGCAGACCCATTAAATAATCATGATTTTGCTCATGCACCCTGCGAGTATCTCTCTCTCTCTCTCTCTCATTTCGTGACGGTGATGCTTGGAAAAAATGCTACACCTTGCTAAGATTGTTCCCATGCGGGAAGGGGTTGCGCTATATTACACTTGCATTTTCATCTCGCCTGTGAGGTCGTTGTTGCTCTGGTCATTCAATTCGTCTGGCTCCTGCGGGGAGATTCGAGAACACACGGGATGTTGCCATAAAAAGTCATAAAACACATGAGGCCAACAGCCACGTGCTATGGTGCCATCATGTAATCGGAGCGGGTTAGAAGTGGGAGTTACCTCCAGCCAAGATTGGGTGCAGCCTCTTAAACGCTTGTACTGTTTGATCTGGATACGCACCTTGATACTCTGATCTTGGTTACCAGACTCAGTAGATAAATGTAGACATTCCATTTCTTCCATCTTCCCTGCTGCGATCCTCCGGGGGCATGAGTATGTGAACGATCGGCTTGACACCCAACAGCAATGATGACGTCACGTTCATCACGAAATGTGTGTCGGCGATAAAACCTTAGGGCCCAGTTTCGCTTCACAGTCCCTGCCAATCTAATTGAAGTATCAATCGGCCCTTGCTGACTATGATCCCAGTATGAAAATCAAACAGAATCATACCATTCTCCGTGGCGCCTCTTGGGCTTTGCCTCAGCCCGACCTGACCCTTGACAAAGGAGGCTTCTCGCTGAGAGTTGAGTTTCTAGGCAGGTGCAGCTGACATCTGATGACATCCCAATGATACCATTGCATTTGCATATATACATGTGCCATAAACATTCCTCCGTCATCACTCCATCAATCTCCATCAGGCAGTCCAAAAGGATCCCTAATAAGGCCAAAGGAAGCCTTCGGCTACTGTATCCCCCCAACATGGTTGGCTTTCCTTATCTGACAATGTCATCCAATTATATCCAATTCGTTCATCTTTACTCCTCGAATGGATCCAAATGGGACACACACACACAGACACAGATAATTATTATATATATATACACCCTCAAAATGTAGCATATACCCTTTGTAGAACCCTGGAATTTGAACCTGAGGGTATACATTTATCAACAAAAGGGGGGGCCATTTTGAAACACCATGGTTTTGTCGCCATCTCCACGAGCAACGACAGGTCAAAGCCTCTGCGCGGACACCGCTTTCGACCTCAGTGACCATGCCCTGGAAGCCACCGGCGCAGTGCAGGAAAGGAATGGAAATTATCTGTGAAGATAGAAGATATTGTATATACATTATATACAGTAACTGTTGGATACTATGATATACTATGTGTATCGTAACATTTCGTAACTCTACATTACTCAAAAATAATCAATATATCTCAAAACGCCAAGAAAACAGAACTTTATGCCTGCCAATCGCTGCAGTATATTGTGTTGTTGCCCAAATGGCTGAGGCATGCTGAGGCAATGTCATGACTTTCCCTGGGAGGATCGACAGCTTCGGTGATCTTCTCCCGCTGAGCGACTAAGACGATAAACCCGTAGGGTTCCACGATGTACTCCGGGCACTCTGATTGCGCAATCGGTGTGGCATCGCCGAACTCATCATAGACATCATGTCGAAAGGGATTCCTCAGGGCACAGTTGGATTGCCATTCCACTGTATAATAATAGTATAAACTAAGAGTCCTGCAGAAGCATTGGCACTACAGTACATGGGAATATGTTCGAAGATTACTTTTCAACACACGTCGGCTCTCTGCAGGACCTCAGGATCACTCCAAATCTTCAGAGTGGTACAAACGCCTCCAACAAATATTCTAAGCCAGCGAGCTCCACAATGACCGAATCCCTTTCAGTGGCTGTGCTTTACCAAGGCACATGCAGGTGCTGAAGAAACCTGCATCAAAAACAGTGGGGTTGCTGTACTGCTTTGGGAATGACGGGTGGAAAAAACAAAACACAGTGAGCGAGAAAAACTGAAACACCTTCTGTCTGGTATAGTCTTGACAAGGTCTTGACGTGGTCTTGACCTGGTTCTATCATGTTATATACTTGCAAACTCCCGCGGCTCCTCGTACGGCCACTCTTGCTTTCAGTTCATCTTCAAAAGCCAAGTGCCTGCGTCCTCCCAAGATCTCCCAAGAACACACACACACAGATTCTCTCTCTCTCTGCCTCTCGCTGGGCATGGCCATCCGAAGAACACTGTGCTGAGAATTTGCGTGAATTGTTAGCCCCACCTGGTCAATCTTCAGAATGTCGATGATCTCAAGATGTACTAGTAGCATGATCATTGTGCACTGAAAAGGCCTTTCGAACAAATAAATGAAAACCTAAGACTATCCAACCACAGGATACTACGGCTAACCCCAACCCCATCACATCTCTCATAATTCTCAGTGAACTCCGGAACCATGCTGCAGTATGCCGTATGCCCAATAGCTCCACTTTGCTGCCTTGCACATGCCAGTACGTGACCTCCATTTCAAAAGCTTTGCTGGAGTCTCCGTTGCCACCACCTTGGGTGCCGTCGGATCAGTCGCCAATATGCGAAGGGCTTGCAACAAACCAAGAGTTGACAAAATTGCTGTTTATATTAAAAATTATTTAAATGGGAATGGGATGATAGTACTTTGCAACCCGGAAAACAAACCCGGCCAATGTCAACTAGTGTCAACCCATGACGGACACTATATGGTCAGTGTCAAGTGGCTCCCATCGCCATCCATAGCAGCGCCCACCGTCAAGCGATGTTGCCCCCGCAGCTGTGAGAGTGGGTCCTGTCAGCCGGAGCCACTTGGAAGTGGTTCCAAGTGGCACCCTGAGGGACAAATGGTCCGGGGTTTCAACATTTTCAACCTCACTGAACAAATGGAAAATTGATGGAAAATTGATGGACAACTGGGGATCATCATAAACACTGATTGAAACCATCAGCCAGGCAATCACCAGATTGCTCAGTGTTTGCCCTCATGATATCCCATGAGTTGCCATCGTCCGGCCCCCTTGCTGCCCAGCCTCCAGATTAATCCTCGGTGACGGCAGAAGTTTTCATGACCAAGGTGCAACAATCAAAGGTGAAACACAACTAGCATTAGAATCACTATATATACATATATATATATATATAAATATTATCGATTAGCAGCAATCACACAAAATGTTTGGTCGAACTTGGTCGCAAAACAAGCAGGACATGGGAGACAAGAAACATCGAGGATTATTCAGGTTGCTCCGTCCCTCTCACACGGTCACAAGCGAACCCTTTCTTCCCATTGCTTGGCATTGCGAAATGGATGATCTTGGATGCGACTCTCTATATCCTATTATATCCTATTAAGTTTTTATGGGAATTTCTCATGTTCAGATTCAGAGAATACCTTAAGCAGCAAGCAGCCAAACCCCCAAGAAAGGAGGATGAATAAACAACATACAGAATCACATTCAATAAACCTTATCCAAGACGCCGGAAACCCTCCGAAGACATGCGCAACTTGAGTCCAGTGCGGGTGCCATGGCCGGCCGGAGCAGCACTGTCTGGTGCAGCGGGGCTGTCCTGTTGAAATTGCTAGGGTTTACCATGGATTTTTTGGTTTGAAATATGTTAAACTTGCACAGTTGTGAAGATGTGCCAAGTTAGGATATCATTTTGGGGGACACCCAAATAGATGCAGATATGCTGAGATACAGTACATAAGTGATGATAAATGATCACGTTGGAGTTTTGTATGGAGAAATCAATGGAAGTATATGGGTGCAATCTATTTGATCAACAAGGCACTAGACCAAATCAAGTATTGGTTGGAATAGGTGGGTAGGCAGTGCTTTCCAGGCTTCAGTTGGATCAGAAGTATTGTACAGTACTGTTCAGGTATGTCATAAGTTCCAATATTCCTTCAACTCTTGAAGACAATGATTTCGTGAAATTTCCTGATGTTTTTTTCCAGACCCACACTTCTCCAGTGGTGGTAGCCCCATGTGGTTTTGCTGGTCCTGGTCCTCAGTGATCTGTTGAATCTGTCCCGAGTCAGAGAGTGCAGCGAAGATCAGCTCACGTGCAGGGAGGACGGAACGCTCTGGCCTCGGTGCCCGACCATCCAATCACTGGGAGATCGCCAGAAAAAAATGCATGGCTAAGATTAGAAATTCAAACGGATCATGATCAAAGCACTTGGAGGATCTGAAGAACCAAACTTCAGGGATCGCATGACTTAATTGTGATCCTTCATGCTGGTGAAAAAAAACGTTTGAGGATCATTGAGGATCAACAAGTTGGTGCCGCCGCCGTGCAAAATAAGTGCACAACCAGCTCAACACGGCCCCACGACCACCCAGGAACTCGATCTGCCAGGCGGAAGTGGGTGCAACTTTCGGCCGCAACGTGTCCTCCCAAAATCTTTGGGCATCACCTGGTTTCCGCTTCGAATCCAATCATTAGCAAAGGTGGGGAATGGCTGGGAATGGTGAAGTGGGGCCGACTTTGTACATGGCAGCGACCCTCGCTTTCATAGGACTGGGGCGCTCTTCAAATATCTTCAAATCAAAATATGTACTCATATGCAAGAAGTTTTGAATGAAAGAAACCCAGTTTTGATTAAATTTACGCAAACACACCTGTGTACAATACTGTGCATCGCTTTACTCTGTGGCCACTTTCACGGTGCGTTCCGAAGTTCCCAGGTCAATATGTTGCTCGTGTGTTTTCCATTGTTTTCCAAGATTCCAAACGATCCAAAAATGTCACAAACATCTTCGTGTTTGACAACATAGGTAGGCGTATCTCAGCCCATTCATGTATGCAGTATCCAAGTGTTCACACACACGCACACACACATACATATATAATCATATATATATACAATTCTATATGCATTAATTTATTTGTGTATTTATTTATTTGTTCATTTAAATATTTATGTATGTATTTATGTCTGTATGTATATAGGAAAAGTAATATATATATATGTATATATCACCCGCATGTGAACAATACCAGTAATACCGCACAAGGCGGTGGCGGAAGTTTCGAAGATAGGAAACCATGGGAAGGGTGAATTTTTGTGATGCATGGGTGGGAGAGCGAATCTGCTGATGGACCGAAAGGTGGTTGGAGTTGTGCTTTTTGGAGTGGTTGAGTGGTCACCTCACCCACAACTGCTGGATGTAGTGGGATGTAGTGTAGTGTTGTAGTTGTAGTCTCGTGTGGTGCCGTTGAACGTCCAAAAGTGCTTCCAACGTGGAGTGCTTTTCGCGTTTTGACCGGCCACAACGGCGCAAACTTTTTCGACATCGCAACTTCCAAAAGATCGTGGTGTGTTTTTCACATTGTGACTTTAAAATGTTCTCTGACTCTTCCCACCGCTGCTTTTCCATCTGTCCATATTGTCGGAAGTTTGACTTCTAAACTTCCTTCGATTACACCACTGTTTTGTAAGATATACATTGTCTATCCGAATCTATCCGTCCGACTATCCCTATCTATCCCGGAATCCCTTCTCTTTGTTTCCTTGCTGTAAGTCCAAACCTGCGTCGACACCGAGTGGCTGTAGTTGCGCAAGGCCCGCAGCAATTTCCACTGCAACGTCAGCGGGGAGCTTTTCTTGGATGGCAGCGCAGTGCAAACAAACTGCAGGAACCACTTCCAGTCAGTCCCGAACCATCTGAACCTTATGGGTCTCTAGCTAGGTCCAAACATGGGTCACGCCCAACAATCCAACAACCATCAACAACCTAATTAAGGGTGATGCTTTGTGCGATCTTATTTGTAATTGCTTGTAATCCATCCCTTGTTGGGCCCCTTCTGCACCCTTTGGATCCACAACCGCAGTATCTCGCCATGCAGCAGTCCCTCCTCCTGCGATCTGTTCGGGAATGTCGTCCGCCAAGATCTGCCAAAGCCGTTCCTGGCGCTCGGGGCAGACAGTTATGAATTGCTGGAAGCACCCCCAAAATCCCACATTCCTAGAATCCAAATATTCTGTGACTCATGGAGTGAGAATAAAGGGCCCCTACATGTCCCTACCAGAACTGAATTCAAAGGCACTTCGGACATGGTGACCAGCGAGAAAGGGAAAGACCCCGTCCTCCGCAGCATCGTCATCCTCCTGAGAAGGGAAATGTGAATGCTCTTGGCCAACACATGAACAAACCCCATTCGGCCGCACATAATGGGCCTGTAGTACATGCCAAACACACGTCAAAGTCCGTCAAAGTCTTTCAAGTTGATTCAAATGCCAAATGGCTATGGGAGGCAATTGCAGGATTATCAAGCTGTCTAGTGACAACGCGGCGCTTTATAAGCCCAATCAACTCTCATCTGTAAACAGTGCTAGATATTTCTGGTTCGTTATCCCAGTTTAACCAAGTTTTTAGGGATCTATCCGTATCCTCACTATATCATAATTATATCATCCCTATGGAAGGTTCAACAACCTATATCATCCCTCGTGGAGTTCGCCGATGTTTGCCGAGGAAAGGGGTCCTTCTCATGACCTTCCTTGAAGCTCTGCGACTTGAGGTCAACGGCCGAGACACCTGGGATCACTTCGGCCCTTGGATTGGCTGGTCATTCATAGCAGTTATAGAAAGTATATATATATATACATATATATTATATTATATATAATATAATTTATTATACAATCTTATTGCATACATTTGCATATGAAGGTGACTCAAAAAAAGTCGATTCTCTCATAGTTTGATCTATTCTATTGGTATCCATTTGAATCCATTGGTATCCCTATATGTATCCCTGAGTAGGCTTCAGGATATGGTCTGGTCCGAACCTTCCGGCTGGTGACAGTCTGAGTTGCTTAAGGGGCCAAAGTTCGAGACGCTTCGGTTGTCACCTGCGGGTGTGGAGTCGGAGGTCTTCCAAAAATATCAATTACTTTACTTCGTGTGATCCCCACCATGACATTTATACATTTTCTTACTGGCAAATCTTCTGGCATTCTATCTGACATATCTTCTGACATTCTATTTGGCATTCTATCTGGCATATCTTCTGGCATATGATCTGGCATATCTTCTGGCATATCTTCTGGCATTCTATCTGGCAAATCTTCTGGCATTCTATCTGGCATATCTTCTGGCATTATCTGACATATCTTCTGGCATTCTATCTGGCATATCTTCTGGCATATATTCTGACATATCTTCTGGCATTCTATCTGACATATCTTCTGGCATATCTTCTGGCATATCTTCTGGCATATCTTCTGGCATATCTATCTGGCATATCTTCTGGCATATTTTCTGGCATTCTATCTGGCAAATCTTCTGGCATTCTCTCTGGCATATCTTCTGGCATATTATCTGGCATTCTATCTGGCATATCTTCTGGCATATCTTCTGACATTCTTTCTGACATTCTTTCTAACTTTCTTCTGCACATTCTTTGTCCCACATTCTTTGTCCCATCTTCCTACATGAGGTCCGGCAGGGAACACTTGGCGTGGATACTCGCGGTTGAGGTCCGGCAGGAAACACTGGGCGTGGATGGTCGTGGTTGAGGTCGGCAGGGAACACTGGCGTGGATACTCGGGTTGAGGTCCGGCAGGGAACACTGGGCGTGGATGGTCGTGGTTGAGGTCCGGCAGGGAACACTGGGCGTGGATGGTCGTGGTTGAGGTCCGGCAGAGAACACTGTGGATCGCGGGTCGCAGTTGAGCAAGGACGACGAGGACGACGAGGAGGACGAGGAGGAGGAGAGGAGGACGAGGCAGGAGGAGGCGGAGGAGGAGGAGGAGAAGGAGGAGGAGGAGGAGAAGGAGGAGAAGGAGGAGGAGGAGGCAACTGACATAAAATCTAACAACCCTCACCTGGCAGGTGGGGAAAAATTATTCCCAGAAGTTCGCAGCTTACGTAGCAAGTCTCAGTTTCCAACATCTAGCAACACCACCACTGAAAGTGGCCCATCTACCCATATCTACCCTCACACATCTCAGCAATTCTCAGCACCTGCTCAATATTTGCATCTCACCGACCAAGGCCGGCCCCATGATCAAATTATCCATCCATCCGAAGCCAAGTTACTGACCTGAACATTGAGACCTGTTTAATTCAGAATAATTCAGGAACAGCAATTTGGATGGAAAATTGCCTGTGCTATGCAAAGGGGTCTCAACTTGCCACGTTTTAGGAGCCAACTGGAGTTTGGGATAGAATAATAGCTTCATCTAGCATGTAATATCTATAATTAAAACTATTATATGCATTTATATGCTATTATATATCTACTTTCCGAACCAGACTTGCAGACTCCTGGCCCTACCACAAGCAGCCTGCCAACGTGTCGCAGAATTCTTCAAATGATACCTTGCCATTGTTGGAACTATCCTCAGTGATGCCGCGCATGTCCGCGCTCCCGATAGAGCTTTGTATAAGCACGCAATGAATCAGCCGGCACCTATCTGAGAACCATAGAAATCATGGAATCCTGTGGCTGTGGCCTGTCTAAACGAAGCTGCAAGCAGAATCAAGCAGCCCAATCCACTAACCGCCAAGGCTCCATTACAGTCCAAATCTCATCAAAAGCCCCAATCAACTCCTGAAAATGACCGTGGCTGAGGACACCAGCGTCCGGATATGTCCCGATCAAAATGATTGATTTCTGCTTGAGCAGCTCCTAGTTCTATCTTTTGATGTGCTGATGATTCATGTTTTCACGAACTTCACGATTGGTGCAAGCTGCAGGTCATGGCCAACGACCCAAGTGCCAAGCCAGGTCCGCGTATTCAAAGTTGAAGCATGTCATGGGTTAGTGACTGTAGTGGCCACTGGGTGGTTGAGCCCACGCCTCATTTTCCGCCGTTTCATCTATAATAATTATATATTATACAGTATATATATATTATAGTGTTTCATCTAGTGTTCTGGAGATTTCTGGAGCGCAAACATCCAAATGAGTCGTTGTCCTCTCCTGGTGAGTCAGGGCATAGTTGTCCACACATAATCTCTCCGCGAGCTTGAAGACTTCCGTCCTGTGGCAAGACTGGGATGGACATCAAGGCGCCCCAAAGAAGCCCCGATGGGCGAACATGCCATGTAGTGAGTGGCTAACAACAATGATACAACAATGATAAATCAGGATTAGTTGGTTCATTGGGGGTTGCAAGTTTTAAACATGCTTCTTCCATTGATATCCATTTATGATCATTTATGTATATATATATATATATTTATGTCGCGTCTACAGCATGTCGTTTTCCTTTGTTCTAGTGAATGTCTCCCTCTTGCTCAAGACATGGATTGACTGTGCAGCGAACGGCATTTCAAATGGGGTTCAAGAAATGCTACCAGCAATCTGCGGCATATCAATGCAAAGCACAGAAGAGTTGCAGCTAGTACTGGGAGATACAGTACTGGGAGCGTGTGAAAAGGGAAAACCAAAACCGCTTCAGATGACCCAAGATACCCAGAGACTGAACCTGGCCTTTCAAGTTCACCCGAATTATCCACATCGTTGTCCAAGAAGAGACGACGCACACGGCGAAACTGGTCTTCCTAGCGATGCTTCATGCGACACAACACATGCCCCGTTATGTTCAAATATGTGGAAATCATGTGCAGTGCAAAGGTGGAACATTACGAAATACCAAAACAGTTACTGAGTTTGGCTGTTTTGTTGGTGAGCATAAGTGAGGACTTTGATTTATACCGAATGTACATGACATGAATATACGTACATATACGTACTATAATTCAATATATTTCTTACCGCACGTCACCGTCAAAATCGTCAAACGCCCCACTGGCTGTTGGGCTGCTACTGGCTGCCCCTCTCGGCCTCTTGCAATGCACTTGGCTGTGCTGTGGCCTGGCGTTTAAGTTTGTCGTTTGAAGTGGGGCATGGCATGGCATGGCAACCTGTTGGAGGTTGAACATTTCTCAGAAAATATGTGGATGAACTGCTCTCTAGTTGAGCAAACCGCGTTCCACCCTATTCCGGGATATCATTTCGGGGATGCCTCTGGGTTCTAGGGCTTAAAAAATAGGTATCCAACCCTTTCTCCACACCAGTTGGCACCAGTTGATATCGCAAACCTTCTGATTTCTCAGCTGCCAACCTGTTCGTCTGAAGCAAAACCCTTCGCCAAGGTGGTGGCAATGTGCTTTACCGTCCGCATCACCTCGCAGCTGAAGAGAACAAGGATTGACCTGGCCCTTCTTAGATGAACAGGTTTCGCCATCCGACATTTTCGCCAGATTCCGCAAGAGAAAATGTAGAACACATAGTCATGATAACAACATAGATCAAAATGATCAAAATATACCAGTTGCCTTGTGTTTTCGTATGTACTCCTTGCCCCCCACCGGCATCAAAAATATCAAAGATCTGCCAAGATTCGGCCAAGGACACGGACAGGCTCGCCAAGGGCAAGCGAATGGTCAGGAATCCTTGAGCTGAAAGGGCTGGACATCCACCATTGAATCATTCGCGGTGAGGACGTCACAATAGGCTGCTACAAGTTGCACAAATCCAAGGCATTTTTTTGGGATGGCCAATGGCTTCCCAGACAATGGGGTTGATTGCGAGAGTGAACTGGAAAATTCGTCACAGGAATGGGGGTTCGATCATTGCGGTCCCCAAACAAAATGCCAAAGAATGAAGCCCTAGATGGTTCAGGTGACAGTGATGGATAGTACTGTAAAACCATTTTTATATATATATAATAAATATATAGAATTATATAGATCCATTTAGTAATTCATAGTAATTTAATGTAATTTTATAATTATACACATTCAACATGCCACCAACCATGCGTGCATAAACCAACATAAAAATCCTGCCGAAGTTATCTACAAAAGGCCACGTATACAGCTGTGGACAGGTTGTCAACTCTAAAACGGCACGGTTTGGTTTTAGTTTTGTTTGACCCAGGCTTTTGAAGGAAATTGATGGGTGAACCATGACGTCAACCATGACACCATTCATCACCATTTACCATGTTGGTTAACCGCAGGATTACCCTGGGACGGAAGGCAAAGTATGTCAGAACCAACCAGTTGCCGAAAATGATCCCTGGGTTTCCCACGTGGCAATTCATAGGATAAAGTCCCTGCTGCCAAGCAACTCAAAGGGGCTTTGGGTCCTTCCGGTGGCTCGTGCCACGATGCGAGATATCTAAGCCTTGGCAACGGCTACATCGGCTGCTGTGCTGTTCGCGTTGGAAGGCTCAATGGGATGACTTGAGCGGCAAACTAACAGGAAACCACCATGGTACATCAGAAAATGCAAATAATACAAGGGTTTCCGGGGTTTCAAATTTGCCATTTCAATCAATTCTGGGACCATCCGAACGAAACCAAGACACTCCACTTTTGCCATGGGCTCCATGATCGCGTAACCACCTCACCAGCTGAACAAGCTGCTGGGGATGAACCTTGGACATTGCCCGTCTGGTAAACTGAACGTCAAACAACTACTACCCGGAATATCCCATCATAAATACGTGTAGATATAATCGCACACACACGGATATATATATATATATATATATATATATATATATTCATATTCAATCAATCGTAATATCCAATATAATAAAGTCCAATATATGCTAATATCATCATAGACCATCTGCCCACTATGGCGGACGATATGCCGATATCTACACCTTCGCGCGGTAGGTCAAGCCATGTCAAGCCTGGAGCCACTACCGTCGCATCCTCAACCGACAAACCCAATGACTCTTCCTGATGGCGCCAGCACGTCCCTTGAGGGGTCCAGGGGAGCCAAAGCAAAGGGTGGGACATGCCACACCACTTGGACGATGGTTATTCTGGTGATCCTGGTGATGATGAAACATCCTGCGAAAGGGCTGTGAAACAATTCATAAGACAGGGTTTTTAAAGCCCCCAAACTGACAATGCAAACCAAGTTGTGAAATATTATGAAATATTATTTGGGGTTTAGCGGATGTCCTGAAACATCTATGTGGGTGAAAAATTGTGAAAAACACTACCTCTGTCAAGCGTCCGACAGGTTTGAGGCCAAGTTGGCATGGATGACTTTGGCTGAAACCTGGGGCCGCCAGCGCAGCCCACACCCAGGTTGACAAGGAATGGTACGGGAACCCGATGAAACCCGGCCCGAAGAAGAAAGCATCTGGCTATATGGCTATATCTGAAGATTTGCAACTGCAGTTCATGCACGCCAAATAGAAGTGGTGACCTTTCTGACTAAACCAATGACAAACAGTGCAGTTGGGTCTGAAGTCTTGACCCACAAAGATCATGGCAGGGCACCACCAGGCCGTCGTAATCCAGGTCTGTGTCAGGAGCGATGTCAGGCAGCTTGGAAGGGAGTTGTGGTTTCAGAGGCAGCACTGCACCTGGGCCATGGCTACAAGGGGAAGCCTCACTATATATAGATATGATATAGATATAGATATAGATATAGATATAGATATAGATATGGATACAGATAGAGATATAGATATAGATACAGAAATAGATATAGATAGAAATAGATAGATAGCTAGATAGATAGATCGATAGATCGATAGATCGATAAATTAGATAGATAGATAGATAGATAAATAAGATTGATAGATCAATAGATAGATAGATAGATAAATAAGATTGATAGATCAATAAGATAGAGAGATAAATAAGATAGATAGATCAACACGATAGATAGATAGATAGATAGATAGTCTAATGTTGGAATTCCCAATCTTCCATTTTTTCGATCTAGCTCAAAACATGTAGCTGGCTCAATTTCATCAGGGGTATGTTTTGACAGTCACCTTGGGCTTTTTCAGAGGTACCATATCTAGTACTAAAGTAATCAGTGGGGATTGAACCTGGCAATTTAATGCAATTTAACAGATTGGGAAGTTTCTGCGAGCTCGCTCAACTGCAACGAGCTGGCTCAGCACCATCGAGCTCGCTCAATGCCACGTAGCTGGCTCAGGGGCATCGAGCTAGCTCAATGGCATCGAGCTGGCTCAATTTTTTTAGCGGAAAAAAAAAAAAACCTCGCAGAAATTGAGCCAGCTACGTCACGTTGAGCTGGCGGACGAATGTGAGAGCATCAAAACGAATACTAGCTATGTATTGGCCGGGTTCATGACGCATTGGCGAGCCGGCTCAAGGGCATGTAGCCGGCTCAATTTCTGCGAGTTTTTTTTTTTTTTTTCGCTAAAAAAATTGAGCCAGCTACGTGGCGCTGAGCCAGCTACGAGGCGCTGAGCCAGCTACGTGGCATTGAGCCAGCTACGGGGCACTGAGCCAGCTACGTGGCACTGAGCCAGCAAGGTAGCTTTGAGCTTTGAGCTAGCAAGGAGGCAGTGAGCCAGCAAGGTAGCTTTGAGCTTCATCATATATATATATACACACCTATGCAATCCCAACCATGTAATATACTAGATCTAGGGAAAAGCAATTTTTTTGAGGGAGACACGTACCTTTGAGCTGGAGCGGGAATGTGAAATCTAACTTTAGAGATAGATAGATAGATAGATAGATAGATAAATAGATAGATAAATAGATAGATAGATAGATAGATAGATAAATAAGATAGATAGATAGATAGATAGATAGATAGATAGATAGATAGATTAGATTAGATTAGATTAGATTAGATTAGATTACATTAGATAGATTAGATAGATTAGATAGATTAGATAGATTAGATAGATTAGATAGATTAGATAGATTAGATAGATCGATAGATAGAAAGAAAGAAAGAAAGATAGATAGATAGGTAGGTAGATAGGTAGATAGGTAGATAGATAAGGTAGATAAGATAGACAAGATAGATAAGATAGATAAGATAGATAAGATAGATAATATAGATAAAATAGATAAGATGGATAAGTTAGATAAGATATACAGTATAAGATATATAAGATAGATAAGATAGATAAGATATATAATATAGATAAGATAGATAAGATAGATAAGAACGATAAGACAGATAAGAGAGATAGATAGATAGATAGATACATACATAGATAGATAGATAGATAGATAGACACATAGATTGATAGATAGAAAAACATAAATAAAGCTGTATAGATGTATAGATGTATAGATGGATAGATGGGTAGATGGGTAGATGGGTAGATGGATAGATGGATAGATAGATTGGATAGATAGATTGGATAGATAGATTAGATAGATAGATTAGATAGATTAGATAGATAGATTAGATAGATTAGATCGATTAGATAGATAGATAGATAGATAGCTAGCTAGCTAGATAGATAGAATAGAATAGAATAGAATAGAATAGAATAGAATAGAAATAGAAATAGAATAGAATAGATAGATACATAGATAGATAGATAGATAGATGGATGGATGGATTGATGGATGGATGGATAGATAGATAGATTAGATACATCAATAGATAAATAGATCGACCGATCGATGGATATATACATACCTGATATATCCTAATATACCTGTAATATAAGCACATTATCCGCATATGTATATACGGTAATTGTGTAAGTATATATATATATGTGGAAATAGAAATAGATGTAAATAGTATTTATAATAATAACAATAATAATGATGATAATAATATATATAACATGCTATACGAATCAATAACCATCCACCTTACAAACAAAAAGGAGGTCCCCAAAACGATGATAAAGCCAAGTGCATAGACATGGCACCCCCTTTTACTACCACCAAGGCTTTATCAATGTATACTATGTATACTGTGCACATGATACATATATGACCACAAATGTATAACGGTATATGTATGATCCTAGGATGAAATCGTTTACATCAGAGTTCATCAGAGATTGGTGATGTTGAGCTCCCAGGGACTAGCCATATTAGTGATAATTTGATACCTCAAAGGACATAAGTGTCTTGATGTGTCTTGAAGACAAAACTTGTTTGGTGCAAGACTTGCCGTGCACTCTCGGTCATGTTGATCCGCTTCCGCCATCCGAATACAGCTGACCTGACAAGTCTACAAAACCAAACTAGACCAAATCAGACCAAGTTTATGCGGTTAGAATATGTTAGAATATGTTAGAATCGATTACAAAGAGATGTTTAGAGCTCAACAGAATGTCATGGTGCTAAGCTCGAACCTTTGGCCATGGGGTTCAAGGCACAGCAGTTTCGCACATCCATCTCAACAAACAGGGCCATCCCTGGCAGGGGAAAATGGGAGATGGAATCGATGTATGGATGTGTGTGGATATCTGTAAGGGTTCATAAGATAACTTTGAATAATTCATGCATAGTGATGATACATATTGGAATTTAGGAACTACTTCAGGATCAACTTCTGGTATACAAATGTATACGGTATGAGCGTAACTAGCGAACAGCCGAGAAAACACGCGGTTCGTGCCCGAGTCCAGAGGAGCTTCCGGCCTCCGAGAACGGTGTCCGGAAGAGGAGCTTCTTGGTGGCTAGGCGTTTCCACATGTTCCTCAATAAACTGATCCGGCAGCTCTGGTGTTGGAGGACGTGGATCCTGCAAGGGTGAAAGTAGCCGTGGAGCTGGCACCAAAATGTAACCTTTGTAGAAAATATTAGAAAATTAAACACCAACACATACTCAAACACACCCTTGCATCCCCTTGCGATGGAGCCGAATGTGTTTCCTAGAAACAGGATGAAACAGGCATGACACATGCTTCGTCGGCTTAGTCGTCACGGCTCTTTGCACATACAATCACATACATGCCGCGCATGTTGAAACCACAACTGCTGGGAAAAGGTGGGCACCTGTGGACGTTCGTATTCGCAAACTCAGCTGGCTGAAAAAGGGATGTGTTGGTGACATATGACGATCTCAACATAGAATATCATAGAATCATGAAAACCGATTTTTGTCTTCCACTGAACCATTTCCGGGGCCCGCTATCTGCCACGGTCCCCAGCAACAGTCCTGCCGCAACAGGCCCAGCACAGCAGGAAGCACCGTGCCCAGCAACGGGGAAGGAAGCAACCGTGCACGCGCCTTCCGGAGGTGCCCCATGACTTCAGCATGCTTCAGCTACACATGCAGGAAGTGCTGTACTACATGAGCCATCCATAGCTATCTATGCTATCCTCTTTAAAAGTACATGCTTATACATAGGTCCATACTTCTGGCTGAATTGTGATATTCCACCGACCGGATAAAGGTCATTTTGGGATGAGCTCCCATACGTCATGGTGACATTGTTACAATTCACCTCCCATTACACCCGCACTACTAGTATGCCACATTTTTTTTGTTACTTAAGTCACCATTTTGTGCTTGGATAGTCTTGCGTAATCAGTTTTATATACACATCTGCTGTATAAAGAGTTGTATACATCAATAAACAATTAGATCATGGGAACCAGAACCACCAGCACCGAATGCCCGGTGCCCAAAGGTGCCCAAAGGTGCCCAAAGGTGCCCAAAGGTGCCCAAAGGTGCCTGGTTCAGGATCAACTTCACCTGCATCCCGGTGGGCTCCGACGGCAAAAAGACAGCCAGGTGCACCGTGGGCCTTGCAATGGACATCTTGTGGTTGCGAGACGTCTTTCGAGTCCTTACCCATCCTCTTATTGCTGGTATCGTTTAATATGGTAAATAATCTGTTGACATTTAATGATCATGAGATATCATGAATATGATTACGATTACAGTAATTAAATAATTACGTATGCTGATTGTTTTCTTTCCAACTGTTCTTTTTTTTGGCGGGGTGGGGGGTTGCCATTCCCCCTCGTGATCTGAATCCTGCAAATGATCATATCCTTCTATTCGCAAAATGATTGTAGATGTTCTTCAACACAACAAAAGGGACTTTCCATTGTCGCTTTTGAATACCAAAAAATGCATATATATATATATATATGTGTGTGTGTGTGTTTATTTATTTATGATTAATTTATGTATATGTAACGTACATGGCTGGTGCTTTCATCTGCCCATATCTGCCCTGAAACTATTGTTCACTTGGGGATCACCACATTTCTGGCGATTGAAGTAAGGCATATGTAAAACGGTTTGAAACCACCAGCCAGTCAGCAGCACCACATTGTGAATCATACTTGCAAACTAGGGACAAGGCTTACAAAAAGCATCAAAAAGCCTTGAGTGACTCTCCGAAGAAGGACGTTTTGACATGCCTCCACCTTCTTTAAAGATTCGCCCCACAAATGAATGGCCTTGCCCGCCCTGATGACCAACTCTGGCTGTAAGCCTGACACCCTCGGAGAAACAAAACACCTTACATTGGTCCAACATGATTATTTGCGCCCGTACGCCCTAAACTTCACCTCTGGGCATGTCTCAAAAACAAACAAACTGCAAAACAGTGCCCAAATATGCCCAAATAAGTAGCTTTGGTCATTTGTAGTGCTCGCTCCCTCTTTTTTGAAACGAAGAATGAACCATTCAGTTGAGTTTATCAATGTGTGCGGGCCATTCTGAACTCACCCAACTATCCTTGCCTGACATTGGGCGCTGCAGGTAGCTTGGTGCCACCTCTGACAAGAACCTGAGCTGATATCATCGTCCCCGGTGCAGTTCTGGGACCCCAAGCAATAACTTGCCATCCAAGATTTCTTCCACTTTGAGACGGGGCTGACATGTTTCTTTTGGATTCTATTGGATTTCGTGCGTTGGTTCCTTGATGGACCATGATGGACACATCTGGAGCATAGAGCCATTTTGACCAGGGAAAGGGTAAAGGTGAATCCTCAGAAGTCCAGAGCAGACAAGAAGCTGATCGCGCCCGCAGACTTGGGGAACCTGCCAGCAAACACCGGATCATTAGTTGTGGTTTCAGGCAAATGTTGTCTTCCCAATGGCCCAGAGATGCCCAGAGCCACTGGGATGTCAGGAATGGATGTGACAGAAGGACATGAAAGCTCTTGCCTAGAAGGGATTCTGATGGTTCCTGAATGCAAACGATTCCTGGCACCCAGCTATATACTATACAATCCTGGTTCCAACAGGTTGGAATGATAGAATCTGGCGATGTAGTAGAACCAAGGCTCTAGGTTTCCTTCCCCAATTTTTCAGCAAAGGATGGCCTCCTGCATGCCAGTTCCGAGCATGCCCATCCACGGAAACGCCATCAACGACTTCCAAACCAGCCTGACCGATGCCACAGGATGCCACAGGGCGGTGAACCCTTCGCCAGTGTCCCACGTGTCACGGTCCCTGGGTCCCTGGCCTGGGTTCCTTTGGGCCCCAGCTTGGCAAAGAGCCGCCCCAGATCTGCATGGATCCAAGCAGCGCCCATCCTATGGGAAAACTGGGTGCTGGAAACTGGTTACACGCTGGCATTGGGGACACTATAGTTATAGTATGCTATAGCTATACTTATAAACAATTGTGGACCAGGGGGGGTTCAGTATTCCTTGGAAAGATCTGGTTACAGTCGTGAAGTCAAAACTCTGGGCTGAGATGACCGCAATGACAAAATGCTTTTGAAGCATGTGCCTAGAATTTTATCATGATGATTACTATAGTATATCATGATATTTAGATGATATGTCTTGCAACTGGTTGACACGCTATGTGCTGACCCATTTGTCATTTGCACGGGGGAAAAAAAACACTGTGCCACTTGAGGCTGCAACATGCTGCTAAATGGCGCGAAAAAGCATCAAAGAACCACTGACGAAGTCTTCTGGGACTATTTGGAGGCTTGTCTTCCCATGACCATGGTGTCCATTTGCAGCTGAGGATCTCCAAATTGATATCCAAAGACAAACCCATGCTCCTGAGCGCACTTCAAACTTAGCTGGCCAGTGTCTACAAATTGAATCAAATTGACGGGCCATTTGTTAACCCAATTCAACCCTGCTATCATGAAGATTGCACAACTGGCTGTGGTTTCTTTCTAGCGCGCCACCATCCAAACCCATGTTTAAAGTTTAAAAATCAGGCTGCATTCAGAATCTATAACGCACTGAATACATGAATAGAGCATTTGTGCGGTTATCTGTCTGCAAACGGATGTAAAGTCTAGGATGTCCAGGGGACAGGAACCAAAAGCACTGGCACACACCGACGCGCAAGTCTGAAACTTGTATCTTGATGACCAGACTTGGGGCCTCATCCCAAACTACCCACGCTTCAACATGATTCACCGCGACCAAACCATTGATCCAGGGATCACATGCAACTCGTGGAACAACTTCTCGTCTTTGGAGTACCTTAATTAACTCAGAGCTTCTGACTCCAAGGCGAAGCCAGAGCCAGAGTCAGGCAAGCAAAGACATTGTAGATCTGTCCACTCTAGTTGAACACTGGTATAAGTTATAAGCATTGGCAATCCTTCTGCACACACTCATCTTTTAGTGCCAACATGTGCCAACTCTTCGACTCACAATTGCCTGCGCAGTTGCAGTCTGAAACGTAAAGAACTATGCCAACGAGAGGCTACATTGCGGGCACATGTGGCTATATAAAAAACTATTCCACTCATCTGAGGGGGGACTTGCACCTCCACGAATCCTCCGTGACCACCTGGTTCCAATGTTTCGTTCTTGAATTCCTTTCACTTTCGCTTGGTAAATCTCACTCCCCCCGGGACCACTGCAAGCCCGAAGGAAAATAATCACCAAAATGATAAATTCCCCGCTAATCTCGAGCCGTGTGCTTGTCCATGGTTGCCAGTGCCATTCGCCACAATGCTTTCCCATCTGCCTGAAACGGTTCAGCGAAAAACGAAGCAACCCACCAAAGCACAGGGTACCCGAATTCGAGTGCAGAAACAACGCAGTTTGAAGTTGCGCAAGAAGACGGAAAACGTTTGTATATTCTTCCCGGCATCTGAGTTGATAGTACCAAACTGCAATCTGTAGGAAATCCTTTAACATCTTCCCATGCAAACACAAACCGGCACACATACAAGGAGAACGTGGTAAAATTATGTAAAATCCACGCCCCTGGAAAGGCTACAGCACCTCCCTGCCTCTTGGAAATGGCAGCCAGCAGCCTCCAAACGTAAGGCCAACAAATCCTTGGTTTGTTCCAGCGCTCAACCTTGCAAGATTCGTGCCCCCAAAATAATAAAGGTCCCTCAGACAAAGGGCATCCGTTGTAAACTGCCAGATAGTGCCTAGCCCATGTTGGGGCTGAAGTTTCGAAAAAAATGAAATTAATGGCCTATAGGAAAGTTTTGCGATGCAGAGGCAATGAATTGTTGAAGTTGTGAGGCCCGCACCCGCGGAAACTTCGGCGACCCCAGGAGCCACATTACCCGAAAAAAAACACCGGCTTTTGCGCCCGAGAGTCTTTCCACCCGTGAATTCACTCGCTCCCGAACTGTTACACTTAGCAACTACTTGATGATGGGATTGACATGTTGATGTGGTTGAAATGATATATGATGTTGTGTATGCTAACCATGACCATCGTCCGTGGCTCGGAAGTTTTCTAACTAAACTTCTTTTGATGACTTTTCAAATTTCCCATTGCATCCACTTGCCACGTGTTTTTCATTACAATACACAGAGGAGTCTTTATTGATCTTGGACATTTGACACAGCAAAAAGAATGCTTTCAGCCAACCTTATTCCATATGGATTCCGTGACAAGCAGCCAATCACCTCAGTTGATCTCAGTTGTGCGACAAGGTGTGCCAAATGTAAGTATATAGGCTTATAGGATCTGATTTTGCGGACATCATCTTCAATCTCCATTTTTGGAGGTGGGCTGGCAGGTGCCTTCACTTGCTCTCCAGGTCCACCAAGAGTTCGGCCAAGTCTCGTAGTAGGAGCCTTACAACGCAGCCCAGTGCCCTAGCCATCAGGACATCTACAGTACAGTCTACAATGCCAAGAATGACTCTTGGATACTCTTGGATTCTCCCACTATGTGACGCTCCCAGCCACAATCATAAGGGTTTTTCAACGGTGCTCTCCCGACCTTCACATCCCATGGATTCCCATGGCTAGGCACATCCCGCAGCCCAGCTGGAGAGCTGCCCTTTCAACTTGTTCCAATGTTTCAGGCGGAGCTGACCCAGCAGCTCGCTACCTTTTTTCGGATGGGTCAACTTGGGAAGCTCACAGACTCAGGTGAAGACCATGTAAAACCATTGTCCCTACACCATACGCATGAAATACCACCCTAGAAACTTGAAACCCTGGTTGATAGTGTTGGATCTATTCATTTGCTTCACTTGGAAGGACCCTATTAGGGTACTTTGTATCACCGGCAGGGGATAAGAAAACCATAGAAAACCACACCCAGTGACATACCATTTGGATCCATTTGGGGATTGCTACAAACTTTGTTAAAGGGAATGCCCCATCAGGGTTTATGATTGAGTCTACCATGGTGTTTGAGGACATTTCCTCCGGTGATCAAGACTTGTGATAGAAAATGCGGAAGCGGGTGTTGGGTGATTCTCCGATTGAACATGGCATAACATGGCGAACCCTTGCTATGTTTGATGATTAAAGGGACCTACAGGGTACATGGACATCACCACACTTGCTTTTTTCTTTGCGCTTCATTGCCCTACACCCGCGGCCCGCGGCAAAACTTACCAAGGAAAAGTAGGCTCCATGAAGACTAACTGGTGCGGTTGCAAGCGCCCATTGACCATGTAAAAACAATCTAAGACTAGCTGGGAGTTGTGCAAGGCTACACACTTCATGTTTAAATATGTTTCAGATTGTTTAAATACCCTTGTATATTGAAGAACAAAACAGAACAGAAATAACATAATCACATATAATCACGAGATATCACGAGTTCGAAACTAATCAGGGCAGGGAGAACACACGTTATCGGCTGTCGACACCTGGATCCTGTTTGGGTGCAAATGGGTGCAGGATTTCGAGTTGAATCATGTCTAGGTTGTTCTTGAGCACTGACGTGGTTTCTGCGGACTACTAAATTCAATCCTCAGTCTTAATTTTTGTTAACGTTCCTTTGCAAACAATACTTAAATACATTTAAAAACATTTAAATACTTAAGATCTTATAATCTGTCCCCAGGGGGTAATCTTGCGTTGTCATCACACAACTAACCCAGGTTCATGTGCATAACATAAGTCGTATGTTCTTTCCTCATGCTTTCCACCGTCCCCTGGCTCCATGTTGTCGCTGCCAAAGGAACGTCGCTCCTCAGTCAGGGGTTGCCTCGGATTGGTGACTCAGCTTCGATAGCTATGCTATGCCCAAACCTCCAAGATCCTCCAAGCATCTCCAAACACTTCATCCAAGTGACGGATGCAACACAGTTCCATCCTTGGATGCGATGCCTTTCCACATGCACTGGGAGTACGGGGTCATATAAGCTGCGTGTGTCAATCTCACGAGACCCGTATGCTCTGCCTATAGCATGGAGCAAGTGGATAGGCTATCGGATTGGACGTTTACGGACGTTGCATAGAAATGCTTGGGCAAACACTCCTAAAAACAACAAGACTCAAAACAAGGAGTCTTAAGTTGGCAGGACTTTTGGCGAAAGCACTGCTACACTAAGTAAAATCAGTAAAGTAGCATCAATCATGCCTCCAAGCCAGGAAGACACGCATAGAATGAGTGTTCTACCATGCTCTCCCATTTTGACGACCTTCTGGACATCCCCACCAAAGCCTGCATTTGTGATCCTCTGATAAAAAGTTCAAGCAGTATCTGAACCATGACCTACCTATTCATCCATTTTCATCCTATTTCATTGTCAACGTTACCTACATTTCCACCGTTTGCTCTGACAGCTGATTCACCATGACTTGCCCGTCCATCCCGGTCACCGAGGTCCCAGATGCAGCGGCATTTTGAGCGCCCTGGACTGCGCGTAGCTCTGCAAGTTGCAGTTGGTATGCCCATCCGCCAGCTGCAAGATAGCCTGCGTAGCTGCCCAGGCCGATAGAAACTCCTTTTGAGGCAGCATCCCATCGATCTAATCACATAATCCTCCAAAATATTGAACATGCTGTCCAAGAAATAAGTCTCCGGGAACTGGAACTCTTTGTTTTCCAAGTGGTACAGGATCAAAGAATAGATTGCATCACAGGCATTCCCTTCAAACAGAAACCACCTGAAACCAACTTTAGCCACGTGGCGCCCAAGCAGCGCCCAAACAACTTTCATTAGCGCCTCATTGGCCTCAGTCCAATTCTCTCAGCACCAAGAAACTCTGTCAAAATATGTCAAAATATGTCAAAATGGATCAAAATGGTATCCATTGTACTGTCTTCCCTGAACACAGACCCAGCATGAGCCAACCACGACAATGAGCAAAATATCAGTGAATTCAAGCATCTTGGTATCAAAATACCATGCCATTGGGCCACGATACATTCAGAGTACCTGCAGCAGTGCCCCTGCCAGTTAGATCAGCGCTGATGCGCCGCCAGGGCCGCCTTTGCCCTGAAAGTAGGTGGCTGAGCACCTGAATGGTGCGGCTGGGCGATGCTGGAAATTCACGATGGTATCATGTGAAACCTGTGAACTTATGGCAAACATGGCAAATTTGGCCAATGTCAAAAGCAAACTTCAGGCACATCTGGGGTTCTTCTGTGTCAAAGAGCCTCTAAAAATTCCAAATTTCTGTGGATATCAACTCTTCACATCTCTTCACAATTGGTTCAGGTGCCCTCGGCCGTTTCCCCCAGCACCGGTGGCATCGCCAGGCGTATGCACATGTTGGGCATGGAGCCAAAGAGATCGTCCTGCAGCTGACCTCAGCGGAGCATGACACATATATTGGCCTACAAAAAAAAGCAGATCTTAGTAGCGTGCTCATGGAAGTGTATCGGAAGTATCATGAAGATTCATGAAGTATCATATGAACAGTGGATCAAACTTGATCCCTTCAATGGAACACCCACCTGCAATCAGCAACACGGACAGTTCCTGCCGAGGAGCCCTGGGCCTCGTCCTGAAAACAACTTATATATTCTGGCTTGGTTCCAGAAACACGTCGTGTATATATGTCCAGCCATGACCTGATTGCTGGCCTGAACCCATCCCGAGAGTAATCAACGAATGATGCCAACTAGGGAGGAAAACAAAGATGAACTTGAAACATCTTGAAACATCTTGAAACATCTTGAAACATCTTGAAACATCTTGAAGCCATAAACCGTTTGTCACAAACCAAATAATTAATCAGGAACATTGGACCATTGTCAAGGTCAGTAGTTATGGTCAGTTATGGTCAGTTGTGGCCAGTTCGAGACCCCAAAAGTCCTCCTCTAACCGAAGTCCAGCACCAGCGGCCCCCAGGATGTTCAAATTCTGGGCCAACGAACTGGATGAACTACGGGACGTGCAAACGGAAATCGAAAGGGACCAAAAGATACCAAAATGATCCAAAATTGATTGCCGATTCTGAAGAAAGAATAGAAAATACTTTGAAATGAAATATAATATAAATAAAGAAATGATTCTTCTTCTAGCTCCGAGTCCCCAAATTGAGAAGATGTAAGCATTTCAAGACATTCCAAGGGCTATCTATTATTTTTGTGCTCAATCAGCCCAAGCCGCCCGGGCACCAACGCCCTGGATGGATGTCAGCCACAGCTAGGGTGGGTTGATTCCACTGACACCTCCATCTTTGCCAAGCATCAAATCCGTTGATGCTGATGTCTCCTGACAATGGCTGAAACATCCCAGGCTGTTTGAAAAACATAAGCAATTTATAGGGGCATGTGGCCGGCAACCTAGGCTGACCCCACTTGCCAAGACTGCAACCCAGTGGCGCTGCATACGTGGGCAGAAAGACTCGCCCTCTTCGCAAGCAGAGACCTCCCTACCTACGCGAAATGGCGCTGTGAGACAATTTGGGCGGTCGCAACTTTTGTGTCAAACATAAACGAAAAAGATTGTGATGGTGTAGGTGTAGTCCGCTCATCTCTCCCATCTCTCTCTCTCTTTCTGCACCCAGCCCCCACCTGTACCTTCTGAAGGGTTGGATGTACTTTCCGTATCTTTCCGTCAGATATACACGTAAGACTCTCCGCCAAGGAACAAGGCATCTGGGGATCCGTTTCAGGAACAGCAGCCGGCAAATGAAAAAGGCCAACCCTGAGCCGTGGCGGATTCTCGGCACCAGCTCCTGACTGAGTGTCACCAACTCCTAAGAATATCCGCCTTTCCAAACCAGTTGCTATAGTTCCTGCATTAGTATAACATAGTATAACAGGATAATAACTGCCAACACTATCTTGTGAATATGGCCTGGGCCAACTTCAACATCTTCAACCAGAAACATGTAGAAACTTTGGGTGATGCACCCATTGAGATGGACCTGTCGTGTTGAAGACGAATGTTGCCCCACACAATGCGGCCTATATAATTCCCGAGTATCGGCGTATCGGGCCAAATGCAAACACTGTCACCCCATCTATTGGCTGCTACAGTAGTGACCCAGTGGTGGATATGTGCTGCAGCTGAGAAAAACAGCAACACATGGAATTTCAAGATGTTGATGTCAAGACGAGCATGATATTGATATTCATTAAACTTAATTGGCTGAACATGGTTGAACTATGTTGAACTAAAAACAATATCGATATTGCCAGACGACAGAATAAGAATGTCGTCTTTGCATGTCTTTGCGACTTCAGCATGGCAAGGTGCTGAATGTGCGCCAGGAACTTCTCTGCGCTTTCAGTCTCCTCACCTGTCTAGATGTTCTGCCACTGACTGCACGGATGAAAGTTCCATCCCTAGGTCCTAGGCGTCCTAGGTGTGCTGGAGGATGATTCTCTTTCGCGTCTTTCTCAGACAACCTCAAATATATTGTTGGATATTGTTGGATCATGTTGGTAGAATCACACATTCCCACATCCATCCAGAACCTGCCTATATGGATGGCAAACATGACCTGTCTTGCAGTGAAGTCGAAGGACTTGCAGTCACTCCCTACCAGCAGAGAACCGCATTACCTTGACACACCATGAGACCCAGGCCGCCTGTGTGTCTCATTGTTTCCAACTTCAAGGAGAAATCTGAAGCCTCACAACATGGATCCAAGATGATCCAAATTTCTCCCTAGAATCAAATATTCAAAGTAGATCCTCAGTGATGGAAACACCATGACGGACCTGCCATTCCTACCTCGCCTCCCGCAAAAAGCTTCTGAACTTGAACGCTTTGAACCCCAAAACAATATACTGTAACATAATCAAAACAAGTGCGTATCGCGTAGTGTAAAACCATGCTACAAATCTTTTGTCCGACAGTACTGGCTTCACAAACATCCTGGGCATTCTGTGGTTCGACCCACCTTCACCTCCACACAGTTGATGATTGAGTCCTTGATGTGCCCATCATCTTTGAGGGAGGGAAGGCTTCGGAAGGCTCGGAAAGTTTGCAAACGAACCAGACACACATATTCCCGGTTTTTCTTTAGCCATTGAGTTGTATATAACATTAAGTATAGCTAAGTATAGCATCAAGAAGGCAACACCAAGCGTGCACGACAAGTTTCAACCATCTGTTTCACAGAACCAAATCTATCTGACTTCGCAGCGAAGGTCAGCGCGACCTGCACTTCGATGCAGGATCTAGAATCACAAAGGGTTGGCGGGAGGCATTGCACGGTTGGATAGAAATCCTTTAGGTTCACACATGTCGACTCCAATGGCAAGGGGTTGCAACTTCGAGGTTGCAGCAGGTTCGAAGGCGGGGCTTCTGGAAGTACTCTGGACCAAACCTCCTCGCGATATCTCCGCTCCATGATGTTGAAGAGATTCTCTAACCTTGCAACCAGTGAAACGGACTGAGACTGGCTATACCCTCCCATCTGTTATATAACAAAAATCAAAAACTGCAGTTTTAATTTTTCCCGCATTGGCATTGGTAAAACATTTTTGCATGTTTTTTGGAAGCAGCAGGAGCAAACGAATTCTCAATTCTCCAACCAACTATCATTCCCTTTAACGTCCTCGATTGCCGTCAAGGGACTGCGCAAGGGCAGCACTTTGTGCGCCCTGTGCAGCAGCCACTTTATCCCATTCCTCGGTTCAGCCAGGGATCTTCCTGGAACCTCCACTGTGTGACAAATTCGGCAAGCTACGGCCTTAAACGGAACATGCATACAGTACATAAATGTGGTTTGGTGCATCAATGAAGGAAACTTGCCCCCCCAAAAAAAAGTATTTGCCTCCTGGAGCCCCAGTCCAGATTCTTCTTCCCGGCGATATGACTACATGCATGCTGGAGCATGACCACATCAGCTGCCATAGGCCATGTGTCGTTGTCCGGTCGGTTGTCTTTTTATGTGGAGCGAGATTTGGATTCAACTATTCGGATCTATTTGGGCCCTTTCACCCAAAATGCCAAAGTGCCCTTCGCCTCATGTGCCTGCCGTGCTTCTTTCAGTCATACTGATACTTCAAAACCTCCTAGTCTCAAAATTCTCAACGAGCTTGTTTCATGCACTCATCCAGTCTTGACTTCCGCTCGCCCACATGTCAAAACAGCCAGTGGCCTTTGTCTGGCAAACACCCGCGCCCTCTTCTGTTCACTTCATCTTCATCATTTCATCATGATGATAGGAATAATACCAGACATTGTAACTACATTAAGAATGGTAATGATGTATAATTGAAATATGAACACAACATAAACAACAAATAAAATATCATTTAATATCAATAGACATCAACAATAGTAACCATAATCAAGAACTACCAATCAATATGAACAAAACAAATCGACAATAAACAAGAGTATTCCAAGATGATCTCCCATCCCCGACATCGCCAGGCGGCATTTGCCTCCCGACATCGCACGGCCAGGCCCAAACCGCTGGCCCGGAACTGGAGCCGAAAGCTCCGCTGCAGCTCCAAACTCAGCTCCGAGGCACTGAAACCGGTCCTGAAGCCGAGGCCCTTGGGGCAAATATGATGTCCAGCAGAAAATATGGAACATACACACACATAATATATATTTTATATGTATTGTATACTGTGTACATATATATACATATTTATATATTATATATATATATTATATATATATATTATATATATATTATATATTATATATATATACACGGCTATATGTATTTATATGTAAAAAAGGTTTGGAAATGTAAAATTGTTATCAACGTATCATGAGTGGGGGTTGCATTATATCACTCACTTTTTTATCTTTAGGGGGGCCCGACAACATCCTATAATCACGGGAATCCGTGCGCACATGTGGACAGTATCATCAAATCAATATACATAGATTTAAACCATTTCACCTAATGACGAAGTCTTCCTCGTTGGCACGATTTGGTATGATTATGATTAATTAATTATGGACATTGGTTCTCCCATGCCTCTTCAACATTTCTTGTGGGATGGCAGCAGACATGGTCTCACGAAAACTTGCGAACAAGGGGCAACATCAGCGGTAAAGGCAGCACTGCCAGTTTTGAAATCATGCTGTGCGACCTTGATATCCAGCCGAGTCTCTTGGGAACTGTGAGGGCTCCAAAATATGGGTACTTTGTCCACAGATGAACCCCCCAACATGGGAATCTTCATGGGTGAAGGATGGTAAAAGGACAATTCAAATCATTAGATTTTTAGCAGCCTATTTTCGACAAACAATAAATAAACCATGCGATAAACCATGCGTGTATATGTATATATATGTATTTTTTTTGTGATCAACAGTGTGTGTATGTGTGTGTCACATATATGTCACCTGTTGGACATCTTTCCAGCAAATCACTGCCTACAGGCTGTCTACAGGTGATTTCTCCCTGAAGAACTGGAAGTCACCATAGCGCCAAACCATACCAAACCAACCAGAGTGCTCTGATGACACCCTACCAACTACCACTATATCTACCACTCCCAAAAGTCAGAAAGTCATACAGCCTGAAATACTCTTGCATCTCTGATCTTTTGACAGGGATCTTGCCCATCAATCTTGCTGTTCATTGTCATATCTAAACAATTATCGCAGGAAGTTTGGAAGTCAAACTTCCGACAATATGGACAGATGGAAAAGCAGAGGTGGGAAGAATCAGGGAGAAGAGTGGAAGAGAGAAGATCCGAGAATAGAAAGAGTGAGAAGAAAGAAGATGCAGGCGCGCGAAAAGGTAGCAACGTCGCGAAACACTATGTTTTTCCAATGACTTGTGGCTCCAAAGGGTCGAAAAGTAGGCTCGCTAAAGCGGCGGGTGCGGAGCCATGTGGCCAGATGAGAGATGAAAATTGCACGCCATTGTGGCGCGAAGCACGTTTCCAAGTCAAACTGTCAGGGTCGGACCAATTGTGGAAGTTGAGATATCGAAAATGTGCACGCCGTTGTGGCGCGAAGCACATTTCCAAGTCAAAATGTATAAAACACACCAGAGTCGGAGCACTTTTGGAAGTTGTGATGTCGAAAAAGTGGGCGCCGCTGTGGCGCAAAGCACATTTCCAAGTCAAAATGTACAAAGCACACCATGCTCGGAGCACTTTTGGAACTTGAGATGTTGAAAATGTGAACGCAGTTGTGGCGCGAAGCACGTTTCGAAGTCAAGAGTGTTAAAAACTGACGGGTTCGGAGCACTTTTGGACGCTCAGATGTGGTTTCGCGTGGCAGGCGCAGGGGATTGTGCACCTTGTCAAAAGTGAGCAAAACGTGAAGGTTTTCTAGCATTTCCAAAAACGATGGCAGGCGTGGGGCAGTTGAAGAGGATCTGGAAAGATGCATTGTCCGTGGCAGGCGCAGTACAAGAGACATGTTCATCAGAGATGTTAGGAGGTGAGGGCGCTGATTTCCTGAGAGGGGTTGCATTTTGGAGCATCAGATCTTCAGGTTTGCTGAGATGATTTTGCGTGACAGGTGCAGCACTTCGTATGACCTGCTGGCATCGCTTTTTCGTGGCAGGCGCGATACTTCAGAGACATGGGCTGGTACGAGGCCGTCAGCTCTGCATTCAACTTTCCATTATTGAAGGAAGTCTCGCAGAATTGCTTCGCAAAAATTGAGGAAGTCTCGCAGACTTGCTTGTTGCCAACTTCAAAAATTGAGAAAGTCTCGCAGAATTGCTTCCTTTTTGATGTTACCAAATTCAAAAGTTGGGGAAGTCTCGCAGAATTGCTTCGTTTTCAAGCTTGCAGGTGTCAGATAGACAGATAGATAGATAGATAGATAGATAGATAGACAACTACAACTACAGCTACGCCACTCTACTACTACAGACTAACTACGCCACATGACACTGTCACTACACTATTCTAATATATTCTCATTGCATCTTATTACACTACAGTACAGCTACAACTGCAACAACTACTACTACCACAGCTACAACAATGTCAACTACACCACATTACACTACACTGCACTAATTACACTGCAGCACACTACAACTACAAACGCACATGCAACTACAACTACACTACATTACGCAACTCTACACTGCACTACACGAATTACATTGCATTACGCTACAACTACAACTGCAGCTGCACCTACAATTGTAACTACCACTACATTGCACTACGCGACACTACACTAATTACACCACACTACGGCTACAACTGCGCTACCTTACGCTACACTAGGCTACACTACACTAATTACACCACACCACAGCTACAACCACAACTGCAACTACACTACACATTACAACTACAACTCCACTACACCACACTACAACTACAACTACAACTGCACTACAACACGCTACATCCAGCAGTTGTGGGTGAGGTGACCACTGCAACCATTGCAACCACTCCAAAAACACAACTTCAACCACCTTTTGGTCCATCAGTGTGGGTTCGCTCTGCCATCCGTGATTCACAACAACCAACCTCTCCTATTGGTTTCCTATTTTTGAAACTTCCGCCACCGCCTTGTGCGATACTACTGGTAAACATATAATCAATCTTATTCAATGCGAGCCGGACAGCTCCTGATGCAATCCAGGCACTGAAGATTTGCATTAATAATGCCTGAGCACAGGTTGAAGTTGGTTGAAGACTGAAAGGGCTGAAATGACTGAACAAACACTGGGTTGATGTTGACGTGCACGGAAAGCATCTTGCATGACCAACATCTCACGCTCTGTTGCGTCAATGGTGCTCTTCAGCACCTCCACCCATTGAACCCCCCGTCACATCCCTGGAATTCTTTGGAATTGTCAGGTACCAGATCTATCCCATGGGGAGTCGTCAGGGCACATCTTACACAGTTTCCAGTTTAAACACCACCCTCCTGAGCCGAGGATCAAAAACGAATGGATCCCGGAGCTATGGCGACTGCCACTCGTGCAGGCCCCATGCCCAAGTATCCTGGGAAGTACTCATGCAGCTGGAAAGCGACATCGGGTTGCATTGCACCGGGCCCTTAAACTCTGGACGCCCTCTTGAGTCAACTAAACTGCAAAAATGAAGAAACACTCCAAATCACAAGCATGAGTTGCCAGGAGTGATGTTGAAGGCATCCTATTTCGCACATGTTCTCCGGGTCCACCATCAGCTCAAGTGTATAATCTAATAATCAAGCGATGATGCTTCGGGAGGTTATAATAGGCACAAGGCACTCTGCAAGCCGTGGCTTGCTAGCGCCAGCAATTCGAGAATCAACGCAGCGATTGCCAAAAGCAATGAAATCCTGCGGCATGTGCAAGCGCGACGGTTTCATCATTATCAAGTTAGAGGAACCTGTGTGAGAGAGGCATCATCCCCCGCAGTCGTGTATAGCTGGTAAATCGAAAAAGCCGATGCAATCCCAAACAAATAACAACATTAGGTCACATTCCCATTTCAGACTATATAGTGAAATCCCGTTCACAGCAAAACGTCGTTCAAAACATCAATTAAACACAATTTGCTGCTGGTAAACCTGCCATTTCCATCCGTTTTTTCTGTGGAAAACATCGCCCATTGGGCATAGCTGCCCAAAGCGCACCAGAAGCATCGCGCCAGCATAAGCGCAAAGGCCAGGGCGCTCAAGGCGCCTGGAGAATGGTCCAGCGTTGGATTTCAGAACATGTCTGTTGTATTCTTGAAGAGGGCTTGGACTAATATGGATGATGTTTTCAATTATGTTGCTTTAACAATATTTAGATGAAGGGAATGGGGCTGATGATTTATATATCTGTATATATTTGTCAAGTTTATTCAAGGATACAATGGAATTTGTGGTGGGGTTGGGCATCCTCCTGCTGCAAGCGGTGGACAATTTCTGGGTGGTGATCGTTGGCAAGAGTCCTGTATCCTTGTACTATTCAAGAGTGATGTGCTTTGATGTTGTGATAATGCAGTAAGGTCGCTACTGTTACATTTGGGATACAGATACCCAAAGGTATACCAGCTTTTAGGCTTTGTTATGCATACGCAATCCAGATCTTGCAGGACTCGTAGGCTGCCCGGTCAGGTTGAAATCGTTTGAAGCCAATTTTCTTAAATGCGTGCCAAATGGGTCCGAGGCATGCAACAATGGCATGGTATGGCATGGTCTACCATGTTTTACATCCACGAAAATCACCAGAATGAGTCGCCCGATGGGTACAGCCAAGGCCTGCCATCCATTGCTCGATGGGTACAGGCTCGCCCCGCCATGACGTCGGCCTCGGAGCAGCTGAATCTGGGAAGTTGGATGCCACAATGGTCTGAATGGTCTAGTGCCTTTCAGGTCTGAGAGGGCCACTATGGATCAAAACCCTGGAAACCTGGTTTTCAAACAAAAATAGTTTGTGCACATTGATGTTCATCACCCCAATATGGTATATGTGGTATATCAATGTATATCATGGCATCGTCGTGCTTGACCCACCCATATAACAGCACATCATTAAGTGATACAGGGCCCGAAAGGGGGCGCTTTGGACTGATGATAAGGTCCGGTCCGGTGTCGCGCAACTGAGTTTCCAACTGGCTCTCATCCATTGCGGGTTGACTTAAACGACCTCCCAGCAACTTTTTGCGGCGAAACAATTCTCTCATGGGGGGGAACATGAATTCACCAACCTTAGATCCAATTCTCGTACAATTTGTGCGGAAACTACAGCAAGAGATTGACAATTCATCTTCCAATCTCCTGCATCCGCAACTGCTGACCCCACACAATACCATCCCCATGGCACAATCAGAACACCTCAAGTCAGAGGCAAACATGGGCAACAGGTGCCATATTGGCCTCTAGCCTAAGGAGATCCTGTTCAGCAAAAGGCTCAAGGCGAAGCGTAATTAGCCATGCGTAGCTTGATCAATGGGATCACAGCATGCATGGGGCAGCCACATCAACAAAACATCGGTATAAGTGTGGGCAATTAGATGCAATTATGTAGTCAGGTTCAAAGCGAGGAGATACTTAGACGTCTTTCTGCTAAAGAGAAGTCTCGAAGCCTTTCCTACTCGCAAAGCTAAGGACTCCATCATCAGGGCAGGTTCGGTGTGGTCGTAGCAAGGTCGGCCATTTTTTTGCACATCTGATGTCACCATGTTTCTCATCCTGGCTTCCCTGGGTTGATTTATTCTATCATTTTTGGCAATACCCGTTCAAAGCCAATCAATAAACATAGATATATACAAATGCGCGAGCACACACACACAAATGTGCATATATATATATAATATATATATCTATCTATCCTGTGATTACATCTATTTCATACAGCTATATAAAATTATATTCAATACATTACAGACTTATATGGAATACAATGGAATATGTATGTATGTATATCTGTCTGTCGGTCGGTCTGTCTGTCTGTCTGCATACATGCATGCATGCATGTATGTAATCATCTTATGTAAGATATGCACGTATGTATTTATCTGTTGGGATTGATTAGCACAACTCCTGGGACAGGCAAGCCATTCCTGAGAAAAAATGGATGGCTTCGGCACGTGGTCCAAAGCCTCCTGAACCTGCTGGCTGAGCAGGTTGTGTGATACAGAGGTGAAACTGGACCACCATGGGGAGGAGGCACCAAGCCTAGTTTGCCAGAAGCAGCACTTGCAATCAGAACTTCTCTAGGTTCCAAGGGCCAAGGCCCAGTCATCGTATGGTATCTGATGCCACCCTGAATGAAAAACGTCAGTTGAACTCTCACTTGGAGGGTTTCATATATTTAACATGCTGGTTGACTGCTCCTTTTTGTCAGGCCACTATCGTCATGGCCGTTGCAGTTCGGATGTCGAAATAGGTTGATGGTTATCCCCCTTTCCCCCTTTGGGCCATGAAAACCGGGCAACGCACGCTCCGCGTGGCCTTCACTGCAGCAAGGGGTGCCCATGTGAGGGATACTGATGGATACAATAATGTGGTAAGCCATGGTAAGCCCAATAACAAACCAACCAATTTATTTATTGTCAAGTCATGTTGAGGATTAATTGGGCCTACCACATCGCTGAGCTGATACTGTATGCACTGCTGGATTGTTACCTTTCAAAATTTGAAGACTCAAAGGTCCTTGCAATTGGGTCAGTTTCACTGTGAAATAAACCGGTACAGTATGGTCTGTAACAGTTCCGAATTTTAATTCACTCGCATACTTTTGGCTTTTGGCTGATGTCTTGGTTTCCCATCAACATTTACCTCTTTTTTCCGGCAGTGACTCTAATTCTCTGACATGAACATCTAATAGAAGGTCGGGCGAGAACTTCAAACATCTTCAACCCCCTTTCAGCCGCGAGCGACCGCGCGCAAATCGCAATTCAGTCAGCTCGTTTTTTTCCAAGCTGGCTATGCTGTTCTCCTGGCGCTTGGAGAAAAAAACACCTGGAAGATCCTGGAAGACTGAGCCCAAACATCCCATTATGCCCAAACAACATATTTCACTACATCTAAGATCATTTATGCATCTCTAGGTTTGGCTTCTCAATTGTCAATGGGCACGAACGCAACCCAGCAAAAACTCCAAGTGGACATGACAAGACCTGTGCCTTGGCAAATACAGCAAGGCCAAGTCGCTGACTCGCATCTGAGAAGTGAACAGAATCCCAGTCCCAGGTCCCCAGTGCACCTGGGGGTTTCTGCCGAGCTCTCCTGATATGGTTGTAATGGGATGCAAATGGGCTGTTGGGAAGACTGGCTCATGGGAGTTACAGGTCATAGCCTGTAATCCGTGAGCCTTCAAGCCAGCCAAAGATGGGACAGCGAATGTCTGCGGAGTGAAACAGCAACTTCAAGCAAAAGAAAAACGTTTCTTGAGTTCTTTGCCTCGGCCCCACATTCGCGGCCAAGGGTCCATTCGCATTTGCTTCATCTTCTTCAACTCCAGCTGCTTTTCCTGCCGCGCCTGCGGCAAAAATGCAGACTTTCCCAATCACATAGAGCACCCCCATCTTTTATCCTTCGAGCCTGGAGGATCTGCAAGGTCCTGCGGGCAAAACAGACTGCTTGAATATGAAATGACTTCTACGCGGGCTCAGGATGCTCAGGCTAGCGGACGGAACATGCCCTGGCTCCACAAGTCCTAGCGTTGCTTTTCTCCACGTCTCGCAGCGCTTTCAGCTGCTTCTCGTTCTCCAACAGCTGCCTGGAGATGCACTTGGAGAAAGAGAGGGAGGGAGAGAGAGAGAAAGATATATATATATATATATATACACTATCATATTTATAATTATGATTATATAATCATGTAATTTGCTGTATTTGTATTAATTTGTGGTGCATTTTACACCAATCCCCCAAGCAATTTCTCGCCACATCGGTTTCCTGTTTGATTCTTTGATTCCTAGAGGTGAAAGATGGCGAGGTTGGCTGGGGCCCTTTCTCACCTGTCATGACCTTTCACTGCTATTGCTATGCAACAAAACCACCTAAGATCACCTAAGTATACAGTATAAACCTTAGTAATATTAATATTAAATAATATTAATATCATTTTGTCTATACACTATCGGTTTCCAATTTCAAAACACAGTCCTGAATCTTCTGGAAGCACCAATCTGAATTCACGTGGGCATCTGAGTAGCAACCCAGCAGCGCACTGCACGCCCTCATTTTTTGGCGCTTTAAACACAGACTTCCGCAGATTCCAGCTTCAAATGTTGATCGAAGCCTTCTGGGTCATATCTCGGAAAAAGTGATGGGAGAAATTGCAGCTCACACCAAAGTCTCATTGCAACCTCTAAGGTGTGCGAATTTCAGAAAATTGTATTGGAAACGTCTAGCCCCCCTGCGCGTTCCATGTTGAGAGGTCAAAATGTCTCAATTGGCCTCGCAACAGTTGTTTTCGGCAGGCCTTTCTGTGGGCAAAGGCCCCTCATATGTGGCTCAGTGCTCAGTTTTGCTCAGTGAATCTGGTTCTCATATGTTCTCATCAAGTTCTCAATTTACTCAATCACATCTCTTGGGCATGGAGCGATTCCAGGTGATCTCATCGGGGTTCACCACATGAACGCCATCCTTCGATGTGTCCAAGGGAGATCCGAACCCCCCAAAAGAAGGGCAAGAATCACACACCTTCCTAGAGATTCTCAGAGGTATGGTAAAATCATTTCAAACATGTCACCTAAATCATTCCTTCCCACTATGATGAACCGCACCCGCACAAACCCTGGTGGTTTAGCAGTGAATCTCCCTATCCATAGGGGTCCCCGAAGAAACGGGAGTGGTTGCCATGATTTGCCAGTGGAACGGCTGTTAAAATCCAACGCATGTAATTAAATCATATTAAATCCCTTACCCTCTGGCAAACTAACATAGCTATGGAAAATCACCATTTTTAATGGATAAATCCACTATAAATGGTCATTTTCAATAGCTATGTTAGTTTACCAAAGGGTAATCTTCCATACCCATACTCATGATGTACCATATAATGAATGATTTTAAGTGCACTCCAGCACTTGCGGAAGCGGCTCTTTTGCGGGTGGCTCAGGGATCCCTATCGATCCGATTTGAGTGAAAAAGAATATGGCAGGTACACTTCTCGATTTGTGCACCTCAGCTGTGACATGACTCTCTGTGCAAAGCTTGCGTATGCGGAACATCCCTCTGCGCGGTTGCAATTCAAACTCCACTGCTGCTTTGGGTTCTGTCGCAGAACTTGCAGATTCTCTTCCTGTCTAGTGTTTTGGCTTGGTTGGTGCCATTGCAATTCGGATTGGTGTGGTATGTGTCGCCTTTCTCGGTGATCCAAATTTCTGGTGGTGTCTTGATGATCTTTCGCTGTCTGGTGATCACTTCATCGTCTAGATTCAATCTTCGGCTAGTTGGTCTACATTCAGAACTAGAAAGCCTCTCAGAAGACAAACTTTTGGACGTGGACTTAGATGATGATCTAGACACACTTGGGGACATAGCGCTCTGATTGGATGTAGGGAAAATGGACCATAGGACCTTCCAAAAGCAAAACTCTACCAATCGAAAGATGGTATAGAACATGATGAACATGTAAAACAGGTCATAGCCAGATGATTCTTCTGCCGCACCTGTGAAACTCTCATGAGCTTCTACGCACGTGGGCAACATGGTGGAAAATGCGATCATGGCTGCTAAATGTTTGGCGCGCAAACCTAAACATGTCATCAAAGCAATGCCTTTCATTGTCGTGGTCTTTCTTCCTTCGCGAGCTTCTCTCCAAATGGTTTCGTCATCCTTGGTCAAATCCTCTTCGTGCAATTCTTCAAGAATCGGAAGACGGCGAAGCAGAGTTGAATGCTTCGGCATGTTTCCAAGTTCAACAAAACCTGTGCTGAGAAATTGCATCAACTTTGGTGCAGTCATGGTCTTTGTAAGGCCATCAGCAAGCATGTACTCTGTGGGTGTGAGCATCAAGTATCGTAGTCGGCCAGTGGCCCTGGCTTCCTTGATAGCAAGAACATACAATCGCTGAAGTTTGTCTTGCGGCACAGCTCTAGCTCCAGTACATAGCTCAAAAAAATCTCTGCAATCTGTCGCGGCATCTACAGGAAACAGTCGCGATCCATGTTCCTGATATGCTGTCAGAGTCTGCAGCGATGGGTTGACCACTGGTATCCACAACTCAGTAAGTCTGACTGACACCATGCTTCCAGCTTCAAGACCCCCAATGGCTGAAAGAGTCTCGGCATGTGAAGTGCTGTAGGACACTCGTTTCGCCTTGCCGCCATGAGCAAAGAGAAGGTGCCCATAGTTGCACAATTTCTGGACATCTGAAGACGAGCAAGTGATGTCATCTTGTCGAAGAATCTCGTCATCCAATTCTGGCATCAGAACAACTAAAAGTCCCTCTTGAGCGTAACTCCGGTCTTTGGTTGCTGAACTGGCATCATGAATGCATTGGATCCGAAACTTGGTGTCCTTGTCAAAGAAACGATAATGAAGACCTAGCCCAACTTTGTCTGGTGAACAAGCTTTTTTGACCAACTGGTTCGCTTGGCGTAAGTGTTTGACTTTGGACTTCATGATCACTGATTGCAAAGTTCCTACTTCTGCAATGATGTCAAGTCGAGTGCTGCATAACCAAAACAGTCCACCTAACACTGAACGAAACTGTGTAAGCTCAGATGGTGTGAGGTCTCTATCATCCTCACCAGGTGGATTGTCGGAAGGTTTCAAACGTGCAGCAAATGTAGATTGGTCGATCTTGAAACCAGTATTCGTACGACTGTACTGACATCCGCAATGCATGAAAGGAAGCTGATCTCTAGAAATCTGACCAAATTCTGCACACATGGCCTTGTAGAGTTGGTTCTTGAAAGGCTTTGTTCCAACAATGGCAAGATCATCAACATGTGTGGTCAAAGTTCCCAAAAGAGGCGGTGTGCATTTGGGATCTTTCCAACAGTAGAAGCTGTCATCAAGCTTACTGTGATGGCCGGACTGCTTCTGCAGGAACTGGCCCAAACTCAACTGCCATGCAACTGGTGCATCGTTCAAGCCATAGATCGGTTTCAGACACCACAAACCGTACAATGGAATTTCCCATGGCTCCACATGAAACTGTTGATCAACCGTAGCCAAGTGGCGCCAAGTGTTCCAGGGTGGAACCAGGACAACTGCACGAACTGGTGTTTTAACGCCTTGCTTGAGCAAGATCTCACGAATCCGATCAAATGTGAGGCCTTTAAGAAAAGCTCCAGATACATCCCATGATTCAGGATCTTCGCGCATGACAGCTGCTGTTGAAACCAAAAGACGCTGCGAAAGTCGAGATGCCGTGGTGGATCTCGTGGCCAGTAGATCCTTCTGAGGATCAAAACAGCCCCTGGCACACATGCGGGACTTGATGATTCTCTTGCCACTCTTGAGCTTCCAACGTCGGACCCATGTGCCATCAATGATGACCGTGCCCTCTGGAACGTCTCTCAAAAGGATTTTCTGAAAAGCTTTCTCGTGAACAAACTGCGCTATCTCCTTTGCATCTGCTTCTTCTACCTGAGGCCAAATGTCTGGGAGATCTTTCTCAGCTATGTTGTCCTCTGCAGTCATGGAAACAAAACAGCCTTTCATCAGGTCAACGTAAAAGCTTCTTTGTTTCGATGAATATTGATGGACAAGTGGCTGACATAGTCGCTCACAAACTTGCTCATGCCGAACCTTGAAATGATTGATTGCCATGTCAAAAGTCATATGAGAGAACCATCTTGGAACTTCATAGCACTGAGACCAAAAATCTTGCATGTACAGGCGTCGATGCCGTTGGCGATCCAAAAGCCAATGCAGTGTGTGGGCATTCTGACACTCTGTGGTGATCGTGGTGTAGTTGCCCTCAATCTTGGTTTTCTTGGCCGATGGTGATGTTGAACGAGAATGAACAGGTGGCTCGTGTCTCTTGAGCGGAAGTATTGAGTCCACTTCCATCTCATCGACTGCTGGATCTGCTGGAACTTCTGGAACAACTGCTGCAGGTCTTGGAAGATCGGGGTCCATGCTGAGTTCCTTCACCTTGATTGATGGCCCACTGGATATGGAACTCTCTTCTGAAGCGATTGGGTAGTAGTAGAGGTAGAGGACGCACAACGATTCCCAATGTGCTTCATGAACCTCCTTCAGCTTCATCTGCTGGTCGCTCTCTTTGAAAGTTCTCGTAAAGTCAGTGGTGCCTTTCTGCCAAGTGAAAAGAGTTCCCCGTGTACGCTGAAAGGGTGTGATAGCCCGAAGAGCTTGACCATGAAGAATGCCATGAATGGGATGCTCAGTCCATGAAGCCCATGCAGGAAATTCTTGGAGTAGTTCTGCCTGCTCTTCGTCAGGATGACCAGGAATGGATTTCCATTGGAATCCAGCGTGGGTCAAGATCTGCTTGTATCCAAGAACTTGCTGTTTGTAGGGCTGCATGGCTTCAGTCATCCGCATCAACTTGTAAAGACCAGTGCCGACCTGAGTGTCAATATTGTAGAAAATGCCCTGCGATGGCCTGATGAACCTGAGGGATACCAGGTATGGCTTGCCCTGGTACTTGATGATGGCAGTGCCCTCGGACTGGTCAACCTCAAGCAAAACTGCTGGCCCTCTCCATGTTCCATCTCGATGAAGATCCACAGTAGTGGTGCCTGGCACAAGCTGTGACAGGTCCAATTGATGTGGCCTGGTATGGCTGGCTCTTGCCAAACGATCTTCTTGGATGGCCTGTTGAACTGCATTGAGAGCAATCTGCCGCAGTCTCATGGCCGTCTCAAAAACGGTCAGGTCACGGTCAGCTGCTCCGTTGACTGCAGTCAGATTGGCCGTCTCAAACTCATAGAATGATCTCGGAATGACGCCAAACACAGCCATGCTTGGAGAATATCCTCCATAGATGAGACACAAATTGTGGCTCATTCCAGCCTCTGCAGCTATGTCGGAGTCTTCAATCACTAGACATTGGCGATCACATTCGGCTTTCATCTTCTGCATTGTTAATTTGATGAGGCCAACGTGGCGCTCGACAACGCCAGTTCCAGTATGTTGTTTTCCAGCCTCTCCTGAAGTGGTTCCCTTGGGGTTCCTGGTGATGCCAAGCCGTTCGAACTCCACACCTGCTGCTGGTGACATAAGACTGCTTTCTTGGTCTGTCGTGAGAACTCTCATTGGCCCAAAGTAGCGTATCCAGTGATGCAGAAGACCTTTGAGAAGATCTGACATTTCTCGACTAGGAACTTCATATGCCACCTTATATCTTGTAGCAACATCAATCAAAAGGCAAAAGGTTTTGGACCAAAGGTGGTAGATGTCGGTCTCCACCTCATCACCGAAATGAGCAGCCAAGCTTACTTTGGTCTTTGGCCGAGCAGGCAGTCTGGAGTATCGTCGGCAGATCTGACAAGAAGCAACTGCCGCATGAGCCATCTCAACAACCTTTGGAGGCATTCCTGCCCTCAAGAGCAGATTGGCAAAATCAACAGCATTGGCGTGCCACATCTTCTCATGCAAACCCAACAAAAGACGCCGAGCCATCACAGTGTCTTTCTCAATTTCTTGAGGAAGCCGTTGTAGGACTCGCTTGACACTGTAGAGAGGCTTCATGGCTCGAACAGCAATAGGTTGGGTATCAACTCCATCATATGGCACAACTGCTGTGGACGCTTCGCTATTCTGGCCTCCTGAAGGTGCAGGTGTGCCCGGCGCTGGTGTTGAGGGTGCCGGTGTGGATGCGGATGGCTGTGCTGTCTCTGCTGGATCTGATTCTTGAGGAGGAGCAGGAATGTCATGATGACCAAAAATGGTGATCATCCAGTCCTCTTCATCAATGGCTTCTCGCTGTTGTGCTGGCGAAAGTTCTCGAAGATCTTCCATGGAGCAGAGCTGCCAAGATTCATAAACGCCTCTGCAAATGATTCGCAGTGGTGCTTGTTCTGCTGAAAGATGTGGTTCTGGAAAGGCTTTCGTAAATGGATGCAAAGCAACTTGTACTCCGTGAACATGAAGAATCTTGCGAAACAAATGTCTTGAAGCCATGAGAAGAGTTGGATCAGTCACCCAATATACATACGTCTGTTTCTTGATCATCTCGTCAAGAATTGCAATGCTGTCTTTGACCAATTGACAGAAAAGGTACTTGAGGTACACTGCTTCCTCAGGAGTGAACCCGTACTGCTCTGGAATCTTGATGGTGATGTCTTTGGCCAAAGCATGCTCCCTGGCTGACTTTTGAAAATCAAGCATGGGATTTGAAGCTTGAGATTCGAGCTTCTTCTTGGCAACCCGCCTGGCTTTGTCTGGATCTCTTCCATATCGACACTCACCAGGCATGAAGGTGTGTTCCATGTGAGGCAAAGCTCCTCGGCCAAATTGGCAACGCTCGCAGGTGTACATGACCTCTGCTCGTTGTGCAGCATCAAGGCATTTGGGTCTGAAGGAGCCACGCGGGTAGAGGTTGTAAAGCATGTCCTCGATGATTGCTTTGCAAAACCTCACAGGATAGACAGCTGCCATTGCTGTCCTGTTGACTCCTTTGTGTTGTCCTTGAAGAGGTACATGGGGAACACCTCGATGGCCGTTGCACCTTCGAAGAGTTGAACGAAGTTTGCAGTTGGCTTCTATGCCGGTGGCCTTGAGGATGGGCTGCCGGTGTTCATCGCATGCTCCAAAAGCACATTGATCTGTTCTCTTGGCTTTGCGGTATCCTGGCATGTTCTGGTTCTCCGCCATCACACTGTCACTCCATATGGCTGAGCTCCAGGGGTTTTCCAGGACATATACTTTGCGTCGTTGGTTCTGCTGTTGTATCTTTCGCTGCATGTAAACAAGAGCTGGCCTTTCTGATTCTCGATCTCGCATGAGTTCTTGACGATCTCGACGAGATGCTGAGACACTCCAGAACTTGCATCGGGGTGAGCACATGAGGAAATCAGGGCAGAATTCCTCATAAGCTTGATCAAGCATTCTCTGGTGTTCTGGAAGTCCAATGTCCCAACCATAGCGAAAATCAACTGGAAAACCCATGGTCAAACCAGCAAGCACACAAAAGAGGCTGAAGCGACCAGACCCACTACAAAGTTCCCAGCCATGCCACTTGGTCTTCTTGGAGCGAGCTTCTTGGAACCACTGATCAAAAAACGATGGTGTAACCACTCGCCTGCCAGTCTTGGTGTAGAACTCCTCTGGCATGGCATTGTAGTCCTTCTTGAGTCGCCGAATCTCATCATCAGAGAGATGATCTGGAAGCTCATCTGATGTGTACATGGGAATGTGAGAAAGGTTGGTCGCAAAAACGCCTTCAACAGGTTCCTCTTCATGAACTGTCTTACTGGCTGATTGGGACTGCTCAGCAAACCTCACAGTCTTTTCTTTGGTGTTCAGCGCCTTGACACTGTCAACCGTGAGCATCTCTGCAGTGGATCTAGGAGTTGCCACAGGATGCTCATCGGAACTCCACTTCTGCTTCGGGTCTGCCGCTGTCTCAGTCGCTGAGCTCCAAAAACTGAAAAGGTGATCTGGCCATTGATCATTGGAAATGGTGGACAGGTGACGAAGGAACTTCTTGGTATCATGATGTTGCTGTGGTTCATGAATCTCAGCATGATCATCCAGTGGTAGTAGATAATGCCCAGAATCTGTCAGCAAACATCTGAAAAGGTGCATGCTAGGCTCCTTCTTTTCCGTGTTCCATGTCACCAAAAGTCCATCATTGTTTTCAAACCAGCATGAATGAAGTGAAGCCTTCATGGCGCATAATGCTGGGTTTCCGACAAGTGCCGGACAAAGTGAGCCTTCCTTGCCAATCACATCTGCAGTGTATGTGGCATCCAGGCCTTGAAAAGGAAGTCGCAGGTGAACTCGTCCAAGTGCCTTGTCTGGGCATCCACTGATTCCAGTGATGGTGGCCTGCGACTCTGACCATGTCACCAGGGACCGCTTGTTGCCCTGATAGCAAACATCAAGAAGGTCTCGCAAAGTCTCGCTGCCAACCAAACCGGCGGCAGCTCCTGGGTCGATGAGCAGGCCTCGTCGTTTGTGGCCTTTCACCGTGTGGTAGCAAGAGGAGCTGGTGTGCAAATTGGTGACAAAGGCAAGTGAGCGCTTCGCTGAATCTTCATGATGTGCATGTTCATGAGTGTCATGTGAGGCGCCCTCTTCATCAGCCGAAGCTGACGGCCCTTTCCATGAGAAAAGTTCCCCAACTTGTCGGGGGGGACTGGGTCGAATGATGGGCTCTTGAGAAGACTTGGGGGTTGTGTGTGGTTCACCGCCAAGTCGAAGACCTTGATCAGGCTGGCGTCTCACACTCATGTAGTCATAGTATTCATCATAGTATCCTTTGAATGGGCGTTTGCCTTTTCCTTTGCCTTTTCCTTTCAGAAAAGGTCTCTTGCCTTTGCCCTTGCCACTCTTCCCACCAAAACCCTTCTTGCCTTTCCCAGGTCCTTTGCCTTTTCCTTTGCCAAACTGAGAACTACCTTGGCTGACAGGACATTGCGCAGCTCGATGCCACTTCGACCCACAGACAAAACAACCATCACCTCCTTGGTAATAGTCCTGGGACTGACTCTGTTGATCATTGGATTCTGAGGCGGCTGGTGGATCTCCTTGGGACATGTCATAGGTCTCGGCAGTGTTCTTCTCAGGACTCTGCCAGTCGGAAGATGCATCATACCACTCATCATGTGCCTGGGTCTCGTAGCCATACCAATCATAGTCATCGTAGTAGTCCCATGATCGAGACCACTCATCTGTCTCCCAGGAATCATAGTATGTTGATGCATCCCATTGAAACCATTCAGCCCAAGGATCAGCATAGTAGTCGTAGTGGTCATATTCAGGAACTTCAGCATACAAGTCATGAGACAAAGTTCCATGGTCACTGCGACTGCTGAGTCTAAGAGCCAAACGTCGTGCTTCAGCAAAACGGCTCATGTCTCCTTGGATCTGAAGCTTCACATCCTCGATGAACTTGGAAGGCAAACCTGACTGTTTGAAATACAGGTAAGTCTTGGCAACGTCGTTGATGTCCAGCCCTGCTCTCATCTGCGCTTCTTCGTAGCGAAGCTCCCATTCAGCTGTGAACTCCTGCAGTGAAAGCTTTCCACGTCTGAGCTCGAAGAAGGCCTCAAGGGCTGAAGTGGTCAGCTCCTGATCTGACTGACCAAAAGCTTCCTTCAACGCGTTTGCCAAAGCAGTCACTCCACTCGGGATGTAATTCTGGAGGATGACCTGTGGGTTGTTTGGATCTCTCACTTCATCCACCGTCAAACGAACCAATGCTGAATCTCCAAAGTCATATTGGCCATCAGGCCGGATGAGGCGCAAGTTGAGAGCAATCTTTTGCGCTCTTCCTTGTAAACGGCCTGCAATCAGAGGCCCTACGGCCTCGTCTGGGCCTTCATAGACCCGATACCAAAGCTTCAACTTGTCAAAGAAGAGTTTCAGTGGATAATCCGGCAGGCCTGGTGACCAGCCGGGTGGGCAGTCCTTTCTGTACTCTGTCAGAGGGATGCCTGATGTTCCAGTTGCAGAACTTGCCATCAATGATTTGACCTGAGAGAAGAACCTCGCAAACTCAAAGTTTGAGAAGGGGCCGTGGAGGCCGGCAAGGGGTTCCTTGGATTCAGGGACGTACAAAAATGCAGGGACGAACTCAAACACAGCAATGTCGTGGACCACAAAAATGTCAATGGGCACAGGAGTCTCAATGGATCCAAGGGTGTGCTTATAGACAATGGTGCAGTGATCACTGAAATTGCAAGAGCTATGTGTCTCCTGGATCGTGCAACTGGGGGCTCCTGGAGTCAAATCTTGGTCTAGCGGGTTTTCGCCGGACCACTGTGCTGCTGGGTGAAAAAGGGTGAAAGCCACGCAAAGTGTGTGAAGACAGATGCCAGAGATCAAGAAAGCCGTGGTGATCGATGGTCTTACCTCAGTCTTGGACGTAGAGCTCGAGGTCAAGTCGAGCGGCCTATCAGAGGCCAGAGCAGCCTATGGCTTTGAGCTGGAGCCCCAGATTGACCGAGGCCCCGCTACCAAACTTGCGGAAGCGGCTCTTTTGCGGGTGGCTCAGGGATCCCTATCGATCCGATTTGAGTGAAAAAGAATATGGCAGGTACACTTCTCGATTTGTGCACCTCAGCTGTGACATGACTCTCTGTGCAAAGCTTGCGTATGCGGAACATCCCTCTGTGCGGTTGCAATTCAAACTCCAGCAAACTGCGACGCCCTGCTCCCGGCGTAGCCCATGATTTTGCCTAGCCGAAAGGATGAATACCCACATCTGCCATCATCCAATGAATTCGCCTTTAAGTTGGCATTGAAACATACTAAAATTGACATGCATTACAGTAATGCTCATCATAGATCATCATCCCATATCATCCAAGCCAAGCAATCATATATCATATCATAAAATATCATACCACAGCCAAGCATCCACTGCAGCAATCTGACACATGCCATCACTGGGCGGCAACAGCTCCACGAGCTCATCCTCATCACATCCAGGTCGACGCCAGAGAATCCTGGCAGGACATAGTTTCCAAACATCCACCGTGACAAGTGACTCAAAGACTCGACCTTGGTACTAAGTGACAAGTGATGAACAAATGAGAACAAGTATATCAATAATATATATATACAATATCATTATGTATATATATATATATAACTATATCATTATGTAATATATATATATATATAAATGTATACATGTGTATATCTATCTATCTAATCTAATCTAATCTAATCTAATTTAATCTATCTATCTATATATATATATATATATCATATATCTCTCTCAATGGTTCTTGGACAACTTTCAAGGTGCCTCCGGCCTGTAATGTCTGAAGTGAGCATCAACGTCTCTCACGGCACCACATTCATCTATGGGACACAGGCTGGACCATCGAACCCGGTAGACCTTCTTGGGCAGTGGAGGTAAGCCGCCAACCTTGGTGCTGGCGTTGGCTGGCGTACCGTGCAGGTTCCTCAAAAATGATCCTCATAAGTAAATGGGGAACATGGATGACAATGAAAAAGGTGGATTACCCAGCAAGCACAGAACATGGGGAAAAATAAAGAGTCAGAAGATTTCCTTCAGATCTTCAGATTTCAGCAAGTCAAAGCAACTAAGCAAAAGCGATGACTGCCCTGATGATCCGACTCGGGCGGAAGCAGCCTGAGATGGCGCAACTGCTTCGACAAAGATTTGCAGGAAGTGGGGTTGTGGAAGAAGATTGACAAGAATCTGTGTTTGCAGCAGCCAGCCGCGTCATACAAGATATACAAGGATATACAAGGCACATGATGGCACAAGTCGCAAGGCCATGTCATGCAGGGATTCTTGATGATAAATTGACTTGTGCCATCTGCAGTTCTGCAACCTCGTGCAAGCACATGGAGGCAACATCCCTTAAAGCGGCCGGGCCACACGACTGGCTGCATCTGAGGTTGATCCACCTCCTTCTCTTTCCGGACGTCTTGGAAACAATAGCAAACCTCAGTTGTGCTGGGGAGGCGCGGCCAACTCTCTGCAGGTTGAGGCACTGTTTTCAACGAAAGCCTGGCAGCGGCCAAGAGACGCTGCCCGGAAGCAAGGCCGTACCACGGACTGGCTCTGCAGTTTCTTTGGTGAAAAGGCTTCGAAGCTTTGCGAGAGCATCATCACTCCTCAGGAATGAAATTGGTGTTGTGAAACTTCATCCCCTGTCCGGGTCTGACACTTTAGCAATAATATCGTCCAACTCTTTGTCAAACTAGGCTGAAGAATGCTGAAGATGGGTACACACCGACACTGCAAAGAAATTCAGAAGATCGTGGTGCTGGTCCATGCTGGTCCTGTTGGTCAACCATCAAAGAAATTCATAGGGCAGGCTGGAAAGGGCTGACACTCCACAATGCAAAGCAAAGGGTAGGCATAGAATGGCAAAGAAACATAATTATGGAACTCCTCACTTGACATTGTGGTGAATCAACATTCCTAAGCCCACGGAACAGCTGATGTGGCACTATTGGAGACACCCTGTCCGGCTATGGTGAACTGAGCGCCCTCCCCATTTTAACAATAGTCAACCCGTGCAGTTATGGGAACTGACTGTACCATGAATGGACTACAAAATATGTGCAAGCTTGATTCTCCTGCAATATAATCAATATATGTAATGTAGGTCAAGATAATGAGATATGAAAAAGTTGCGATCCTTATACTGTACCCCAAAATCACTTGGGTCCCATGATGCTACATGTAAATATGGGTCAACCTTTAAGACGCAGGAGGCTGCTGATTTGAGTCTTTAATTACATAGCAAGTAATTTGTAAATTCGCAAACTGGGAAACCCAAAAAAGATGCCACAATATGCCATAAATAATCCTATACTATGTTACTATGCCATAGATATATATATATAGATATTCCATACATTTCCATACTAGTAACAGTGATATGCCGTTTGGCCAGCGTCGGAAATTTCCGCCGAGGCACAGCGCCTTGCCCAAGAGTTTTTCGATAAGGCTTTGGCCATCACTCAGTGGGGCCTCAGTGCCATTGGGTGTGGCTGGTCGGAAATGGTGCATCAAAAATGGCAGAAATGGATGCAGTGTGCAGGAATTCCGGAAGTACACGAATAGCTTTCCCAAAAACGGCCCTACACCGCCCTAGTCTGTCTTTTCGGTGGTTTCCATCTCTATCTCATTCCGTCCGGGTTGTGGAGGTCCCAGTGACGTCCAAAGTCATTCTGTCCAGGACTGGGCCGATGGACTTAGGTCAGATAGATAAGATAAGATAAGATAAGGTAAGGTAAGATAAGGTAAGATAAGATAAATAGCTATCTAGCATGGATAGATATCACATATCTGATATCTAGCAGGAGGACTGATAGATCCGGGTTGCCCCGGAAAGAAGCGCACAATCCTTTGAGTAGGATGTGAGAAACACATTAATTATATTATATAATATAATCCTTCATCTGGGCAAATTAGAGTAATACGGGAAACCCAAAAGTAAACAATCCCCAATATTACTATAAATGGGAAGCAAAAACAATCCCCAAATGGAGGTTTACTATTGGGTTTTCCTCATTCCTGCCCAAATTAAACATATGCCGTATGCCCCACTTTGGGGTGGCTCACCTTACTAACTGTCCCTGGGCGCCCACCGTCGCCAAGGGTCATCACGCTGGGCGGGTCTGCTTTTGTCGAGGGGCAAGTCCTGATGCTGTACTCATCCGCCAACTGCTACCCATCAAAAACATTCATAAACTAGAAAAAGATAGCAACATCAGCAACATATCTATATAATAGGCCTACACCCCTTTGGTATATTTTACAATATTTGACACCCTACTAGGCTTTTTGATTCCAGTGCAGGTTTCTAGTCAACGCGCTTATTAATAATTGGGCAAGTCTTTGGGCAAATCATCCCAGGTAATGGGTGGAACAAATCAAGTCCAAAATTGCAATTTCAATCAACTGCGACATACCCCATTGACATATTGACCCAATTTCATGTGTTACAGTACTATGTCATACTATGTCCACCACTTTAAACAATGGGCTTCGTTATTGGGTTGCTTGAAGCCACTACTGAAGCAGTTGACGGGTCCTGTTCGTACGCATCGGCCTCAACTCCATTGAAACCCGGCTTTTCACCCGACATTTCGCGCGCTGTTGGCCCTAATGGGCCGCGCGTTGCGAAACCAAGCACAAACAGCTGAGGACATACATGACGATCTGGGATCTGCGACAAAAACCACTTCCTGTGATGATGCACATGTTAACTAAGTGCATGATATAGCACATGCCAGTTCACATGGTGAGAATGCAATTATTTCTGGCTTCAAACCCAAACAAATTGGCAACATGGGGGTATTCTCATCCCATCGTCAGGGACGGTCAAAACCCAAACTTGAAAACATCAATGTGCCAACCCCCCAAAAAACGGTTGGGTATGGCCCAATTTAAAGGTGTTTGTACACCTTTGCTGGTAAAGTCATCCCAACATAATCCAAAAACATATAAAAACATATCAATCATTATGTCCAATAAATATCCATTAATCCCAACATAAATCCCAACATAATCCAACCAATAACGGTGTTTCTATCGTTGCTGCCTCTTCTCTCTCCGCAGCTGGTCCAGCTCGTCGGATTCGGCCGTGGCACGTTTGAAGATCCTTCGTCCATGGGTCATGGTTGTGACTTGGGGGATGAAGAATCCTGAAGAATCCCGCAGGTCTGATAATATGGAGCCATTTCATTGCACTTTAAAAGTACAGTGTATATATATATATATATCAGTATATATATAAATATTCACATATTTGACATATTCTATACAGGGAAGTGAGACATGCTCATCATTTAGTGGTCTCTTCCACCCAAAGAAAGACAGTCTGCATATTTCTCGAACGACGTGGATCGCATACCGTTCCATTCATTTCCCATATTGGGTGGTAAATGATGAGAAAACAATATGGGAAATACCCAAATCATTGGAGGGTATACCCACATCATGGGTAAATCACCTTGGTATACCTGGGTAAATCATCTAGGTTCCATGGAAAAAAGGGAAACATATGTCCTTTCCAATAATAAATCCCGAAACACATCGTGCCCAGGCTCCGATGGTGGGCTTCACGGCTACGGGTTGCAGTGGATTTCGCCCTGTCGATCCAAGAGCTTCAGACCAGCTGACGCCACAAGAATGACCGTTGATTAATGATTAAACACTAATTACATATGACTAAATGTTACAGATTGTTGCCGCATATGTAATTTGCATGTTGATCTTTCCGTTTCCGTTTGACAATTGAAACATAAAAACCTCATGAACCATCGACAGAGCTCGTAAAGTTTGTACAGTACCATGGTGGCGTGCTTTCTTCACTACAGGGGCTTCAGGGGCACATCTTTGGTTGCTATGCACTCAAGAAAACTCAGATAGAACGTACATTTGCCTATTTTCAGTATTTCTCTTCCCCTTATTGGGATCAAATCCCAATTGCAACTATGGCAATGTTCTTATTCCCCATCACAATCAACAGCCGCGAGCCTTCGCTGTTCCACAAGCTGTCTCACGCGATTCTCCTTTCAAGAGCAAGGATTAAACGCCAGAGCCCTTTTTTACATCCATAACCGACAGGACACATCTTGATAATATATATATATATAATATGTACCTATATACAGTCTATACTACACACAGCATGTATATATACATATATACTATTGTGACATATGACATATCATATAAATTCATATAACATGTTTTTTTTTTTGCGGCGCTTCTCAGATTTGCCGATGTACTCACCATCAAAATGAATGCCAGGGTGATCCAGGGTGTGGTGGAAAGTTCAGCTGTCAGTCCTCAGAGATTCGCTGGTCTTCAGCAACCAGGTCTATGGCAAAAGGACTTTTCTGAAGCCTCCTGAAAGGTGGGTTGGTGATCAAATGACCAGATTTTCCCAGGGAACTGATGAGATCTCGGTGGATCCCAGGAGCTTTAAACATGGCGCCAAAGCCTAGGTTTGCCCACCTCCCAATAACATACCTAGACGATATCATGTAGTTGTCACCTGAGGACAAACGAAAACACTGGCTATACACAGCGATTTTGACTTTAGATATCAGGATTTAGGGCTTTGTTTTTTTTTGGGTTTATTGTTCTGGAAAGTCAAAAAAAGCTAGCCCTATGCAAGGATTTGAGCATGTCAAAGGATATGCGGGATCGATGGTGGGCAAACATAGGGTTTGCAGCAAACAGGTTTTAAGTTTAAATTAAGATGTTGGTGTAACCATGGTGATTTGATATATATATATATATTGATATATCTATCTATCTATCTATCTATCTTTCTTAATAGTGATCAGTGATACATAATGGGATTCAACCAACAACCAACGGATCCTTGGTCGATCATCCCACGTCCCCCTGCCTGGCCCATCTCTCGTCCCTTTCGCGCTGCGAGGCCAGCAAGCGATCCAGGTAGACGCGCCTCCAGCAAACCCGGGGGTTGAACATGGTTTAAGCATCATTTAATGGGCATATATGGTGATATATGGGATAGAACTATTTGAACTATATAGAACTTATGTAGCTATATGAATATGGACAAGTCATTGGGGCATGACAACATATGACAACCTCCTATGGTAAACCTGCTGTATGCACCAAGGACATCCAAGGACCACGGATGGGATCTGCAAGGATCTGGCCTATCTTGCTTCATATCGTGCTTCACTGCATCTCTTTGAGCAAAGCGGATACTCATGATCTTCGTTGACTCCTCTCTGGCCTGAAGTGGTTCTCACCGGATGCTCCGGACATGTTTGAAACAAGCTGATCAAATTGACCTCTCCGGTCTGTTCGGGAACGCCCCGAACAAAGCCGGAGGATAGTGTGTGGTTCCGGATTAGGGATCTTGATCAGGAACAATTCATATTGGTGCATGAAGGGAGCCATGCACCTGTCTGGCATGCATCTATCCATGTTGGCTCATGCATGGTAGTTGTGCGACTAGTCTGCCCAATCATTCCGCCAATCACTCCACCAATCCTGGCATCACCTGGCAAAATCTTGAAGGATTTACCTTTTGAGCTCAAAACATTATGCCAACAAAACATTGAAACTTAATTATACAATTAATTATACCACTTACATCCACTTAGATACACCAGTAATATCCAGTAATATGATATAATACGATATGCTTGCAGTTTGGGGTCTGCGGCCCACACATCCTCCAGGATGCTGCTACAATGGCAACCCACGTCACAGGAATTGGTTCAAGTGACTTTTGCGCACATTTCCAATCTCCTCAGAAGTCGTTCCCTTTCCTGGAATCAGGGTGTGTTGGGTCTCAAAATTGACGAATGGTAAAAGCAACTGGAAACCTGCTGAAACCTGCCGAAACCTGCCGAAACCGATTTGAGGCTTCCCCGATTCGGCGGTCGAGCCTCTGTGGTTGAAGCTTTGGGCAGCAAATGTGTCCTGCTGCCGGAACAGGTCTGCATCTTGCAGCCACAACACATCGACAACTGAGCTGGGATCTTGACATCTCAAAACATATCAAAAAACAGTGGTGATCTGGCCCAATCCCATTGACCTTGACGGGATTGGGGGTCCATACTGATTGTCATCCCAGCCCCCGAACCGGGGCCCAGACATGCCATACTGCAGGAGCTGTGGCCTGAACACAATGTGGATGGAAAGATATTACAAGCTAAACAAATACAAGGCTTCCAGCTGACTTGCGGGTCCTTCTCTTTGCTTCTCTTTGCAATCTTCACATCAGTCCAATCACACAGACCGTTTCCTTATGGCACTATTGTTCGGCACCTCCAAATCATGTTAATTACAAACTTCCATTGGCTTCCACTATCCTTTTTAGGCTTCCACCAGTTGAGCCGCAACAGCATCTCCAGCTGTTCGCATCTCAGGACTTCACTGATCCTCAATGAAGTGCTCCATGCCACTGGAGGTGGTATAGGTCGACTCGCCCCTGAATGATGTCAAAATTTCTCTAATGCTGGACACGAGCATCTACTTGTCCAAGAGCTCACATGCATGTGCATATATGTACGTGCCTGTAATAGGTAACATATAGAGTAATGTGATATAATGTGTGTATGAATGACAATTTATCCATATAGGGATGTAAAATATATGTGTATATATATAGTATTTCCTCGCCCTGCGCCTCAGCAGCCTTTCCCGCTGTGAGGCGCTTCCGCCAACCTGTGTGGAAAGGTGAGGATGAATGGGTACATGAATCTGGGGCACATGGGGCAATATGGAGATCAAATTGTTTACAGGTTCTTCAGCATATCTTGAATCAAGCTGATTGGTATTATTTGGTATATACTTTGAGTATATTTAGTGTATATTTAAAAAGTAGATCAAAATTGACTAAGAACACCCACTGGCAATCTACCATAGAACATGGCCATGTTTAATAGATTTTAATGAGTAACCCATGTACAAAATTCTACAACCGTTTTCCACGGCTATGTTGGATCACTAAGGGATACCCGATTTGCCAAAAGAACAAACATACCAACATGGCAACTGGAACGGATATCCCCCCATATCCACAATTTCAGTAAAGAAATATAGGGAAATATATTGAAAATGGGGTATTTTTGGTATTCAATGCAAAATTACTGTAATTTAATTAAACAATTTTTCAGTATTCTCCAAGAAAAACAGGAAATTCCGAATTCTGCAGTAGGCACATCAACTAAGCGTCCCACATCTTCTCCTCGAGGTCGATCATACGACCTGGAACAGGTGGGAACCCATGCTGGCTGGTGATGGTTTCGAGTTACCCCACTTCAATGGGAATAGAGAAACGAGTTTAATATCAACATGAACATGATACATATATTTATCAATATAATACATGGATGTTTATATATTAATAAATATATATATAGATATATAGTACCTACTATGTGTATCTATGTATCTATGTATCTATGCATCTATGTATCTATCTATATGTCTGTCTGTCTGTCTATCTATCTATCTATATCTAGCTATCTATCTATATATATCTATCTATCTATCTATATCTATCTATCTATCTCTATATCTATATCTCTATCTCTATCTATCTATCTATATCTCTATCTATCTATCTATCTATCTATCTCTATCTCTATCTCTCTCTATCTATCTATCTATCTAATCTATCTATCTATCTATCTAATCTAAGCTAATCTATCTAATCTATCTATCTATCTATCTATCTAATCTATCTATCTAATCTAAGCTAATCTATCTAATCTATCTAATCTATCTAATCTTTCTATCTATCTAATCTATCTATCTATCTAATCTATCTAACCTATCTAATCTATCTAATCTATCTATCTATCTACCTAGCTATCTATCTATCTATCTATCTATCCATCTATGCATGTATGCATGTATCCATGTATCCATGCATCTATGTATCTATGTATGCAAGTATCCATCTATCCATCTATCCATCTATCCATGTATCCATGTATCAATGTATCAATGTATTCTATGTATGTATGTATGCATGCATGCATGCATGCATGTATCTACGTATCTATGTATCTATGTATCTATGTATCGATGTATGTATGTATGCATGCATGCATGCATGTATCTATGTATCTATGTATCTATGTGTGTACGTGTCTATGTGTGTGAGTATGTATGTATGTACGTACGTATGTATGTATGTATGTATGTGTGTATGTAAGAAGGTAAGTATGTATGTATGCATGTATGTATGTATGATTATGTATGATTATGTATGATTATGTATGATTATGTATGATTATGTATGATTATGTATGGTTATGTATGATTATGTATGATTATGTATGATTATGTATGTATGTATGTATGTATGTATGTATGTATGATTATGTATGATTATGTATGTTTGATGATGTATGATTATGTATGAGTATGTATGTATGTGTGATTATGTATGTATGAGTATGTATGAGTATGTATGATTATGTATGATTATGTATGATTATGTATGATTATGTATGATTATGTATGATTATGTATGATTATGTATGATTATGTATGTATGTATGTATGCATGCATGGATGGATGGATAGATGGATGGATGGATGCATGCATGCATGGATGCATGTAGGTATGTATGTATGTATGTCTGTATGTACAGCATGTAAATCTATGCGTCTACATGGACATGTGCATGTCTAATTATGTATATGTATATGGTGGGCTATACCCCAAGTGCAAAGCATCCATGCTGTATGGATAATCCAAATCTATGCTGCAGCAGCTTGGTCAGCTGGGCGTGCCTATCGGTGAGGTGTCCAGGCCGCAAGCCTTCGGCCAGGATTTGCCAGGGCACAGGAAACATCTGTGTATCATGATTACACATATTGGTCATTGGTGATACCACATATTCTAGCAAATAATTCGAACACACACACACACACGCACGCAAATACACACGCATATACACACACATGATCACACACACATAATATATATATATATATCATAACGTCATAACATATCATAACATAAGGGCATCATAGGGCATCCCATAGATATCCATAGATGTAATATTGGATTGCGGTGGTGGCGGTGATTTGGTCCTTCCAGCATCACCGAGGGCCCGCCCTGAACTCTAGCCCTGAATACACTGCAAAGCACTGCCACGTAAGCATGCCACCAAAACAAAGTATATTGTATATAGCGAAACAAATATTTAATAGAGCACCATGGTCCTCTGATATATTCTAATATATGGTCATCATCAGGGCACACCATTTTTTTTTCTCTATCACCATGTTCAAAAGATGGTAAAAACTGCACCCCGCAGCTGCTTGCACCTTCGGTGAAGAATTGAGGAGCTGCCTGCCATTTGCTGGTCATTTCTGCTTTCATCTGATTTGGCTTGGGCCAGGAAGACTGTCAAAGTTTGAGTTTCTCTCTGCTTCCCATAACAGACTTTTTTCAGACCGGTATCTTTTAGACACATTGCCGCCTATTTCTGTTTTTGGGGCAAATATGGTCCAACAGCTAGGGCCTAGAGTTTTGATCCATGGGGTCCCGCCTTGTAGTTCAAGGCATTCAGACTGCTGAACTCCGCAATGATAGGGCCCTCCATGGTTGCACTTTGGACGGAGGCGCCACCAGACCAACTGGGACCAAAGACTTGTAGAACCTTTAACGGTGAAAGTATGCAACTACCTCTGCCTTGCCATAGTTGATGCTCGTTGATGGATGTGAAAACATGGGCAGTCGACTGGGGAAATGCAGCCATAGGTTGGCCAAAAAGCATTGTTTGAGTTTGTGTGAGATTTGGCATGTGACTGTCTTGCATGTCCCTTTGGACCAACAATGGGGAAGGCAGAGGCATGTATTTGACCGAATTGCAACATAGTGCCCACCTCGGTCGCCCATTTGTTGGCTGTTGCAGCATTGATTACGTTGGAACCATGCAAGCCAAATGCAGTGTGCATGTCCCAACCAAAAACCAAATCATTCCAAGTCTACACCTCAAACAAAGCTAATCGCACTTCACGATCTATATAGATATTTCCTGATCTTTCCAAATCTTCTAACTCCCGACCCGCCTAAAGTCTTTGGATAGGCTCCTTGTAGCTTGATGAATGACATATCGTGCCAAATCAACCCCCAACCCAGTGATACGCTCAAAGCAGCTTTCTGCTTTTGCGTGGTGCTGTGTGAGGTGCCCAATTCCACGCTAATCTCAACTTCTGCGGATGAAATAAGATTGGCCAACATATCTTTGATGTGGCCTCGGTACCTCCCAGAGCTGTGAAAATCGGGATTTTGCAAAGCATTCCAATATGTTTAATCTTCACCGGGGCCTGTTTGCAATATTCTACGCAGTGCCACTTCCACAAGAAAATTCTCTTTGCCGAACATAATCCACTTTGTTGTTAGTTTTAGTACTTCAAAGGGCCTAAACACCCTCTCCCAGAAGCACCTGGAGGCCAACTGTTGTGGGCCTCAGCGGACTTCAAAATGGCAGCTTGCACAAGGGGTACCAAGTAGGGGAAAAAAACGCATACTGCATACTGCACTATACACCCCTATACATATGCACACATACAATACCTATAGATCAACTATGTTTTTGCCGTACTCAGTGGAAGGACATGTGCTCTTGCTTATATTACAACATTCAACTCCATATATATATACACATAATAACTATACTGTATATATATATTTCAATAGATATGTATATATATTTAATATAAGAAAAATAACTATACATTAATATATTTGATAATATATAGACTAATTAGAAATATATATATATAATTATATAAATGTATATATATACTGATACATACAATATAACACAGAATCATGCAAGTTTCGAATCATGGACCAAAACAAACATGTTGGTCGAATGGTGGACGTGATTGGAGTGGTTCATCCACAGGGTTTTTGAGGTGAAACGTGTTGCTGCAAGATGCTGTGCGTGACTTCTGACATCAAAGAAGGACATGTTCAGCTGGAAAATGCCGTTTGTTTGCAATTCCATCACATCGCACCAATAATGGCCAAGCTAACGTGGATTCCTCTGAAAAACTAGGGGTATACGGTATAATTACCCCCAATCTATGGCTACATTTCAACACAGGAACATGACGCTACACCAAAGCTTGGAGTATCCAAGGCCGCCCAGCCAGCGTCGCCAAGGGAAGTCTCTGGAACGTCCTATGGGCCGAAACAGCGCCAAAATTTGCAGAGATTTGCCAATTCAATTCTGCCGTGATGTGCTGATCATGTCCGTTCATGGGTGTTGATGTTTATTTGTCTCTAGACGTTGTTCATTCGATTTGTTCCAACATGACGATAATCGAAGGAAGTTTAGAAGTCAAATTTCCGACAATATGGACAGATGAAAAGCAGAGATGGGAAGAGTCAGAGAGAAGAGAAGAGTAGAAGAGAGAAGATCAGAGAAAAAAAGAGTCAGAAGAAAGATGCAGATGCGCGAAAAGGTAGGAAAGTCGCGAAACACTGTGTTTATCCAATGATTTGTGGCTCCTGAGGGTCGAAAAGTAGGCTCGCTAAAGCGGCGGGTGCGGAGCCATCTGGTCAGATGAGAAATGAAAAATTGCACGCCGTTGTGGCGCGAAGCACGTTTCCAAGTCAAACTGTAAAACACACACCAGGGTCGGACCAATTGTGGAAGTTGAGATATCGAAAATGTGCACGCCGTTGTGGCGCGAAGCACATTTCCAAGTCAAAATGTACAAAGCACTCCAGCTCCGGACCACTTTTGGAAGTTGAGATGTCGAAAAAGTGCACGCCGTTGTGGCGCGAAGCACATTTCGAAGTTAAAATGTACAAAACACCTCAGCCTCGGACCACTTTTGGAAGTTGAGATGTCGGAAAAGTGCACGCCGTTGTGGCGCGAAGCACATTTCGAAGTCAAAATGTATAAAGCACATCAGTGTCGGACCACTTTTGGAAGTTGCGATGTCGAAAAAGTGCACGCCGTTGTGGCGCGAAGCACATTTCGAAGTCAACATGTTAAAAACACCAGGGGTTCGGACATCTTTTGGACGTTCAGATGTCGTCTTGCGTGGCCGGCACAAGGGATTGTGCACCTTCTGAAAAGTGAGCAAAACGTGAGGGTATTGTAGCATTTCGCAGGCGTGGGACATTTGAAGAGGATCTGCAAAGATGCATTTCGCGTGGCAGGCGCAGTACAAAAGACATGTTCAATCATGTTCATCAGAGATGTTAGGAGGTCAGGGCGCTGAATTCCTGAGAGGGGTTGCATTTTGGAGCATCAGATCTATAGGTTTGCTAAGATGATTTTGCGTGACAGATGCAGCACTTCATATGACCTGGCATCAATTTTTCGTGGTAGGCGCAGTACTTTAGACAGGTGGAGTGGAAAAATTGCAAACCGCATTGGTACGAGGCCGTCGGCGCTGCACTCAACTTTCCATTTTTGAAGAAAGTCTCGCAGAATTGTATCGTTTTTGATGTTGTCAACTCCGAAAATTAAGGAAGTCTCCCAGAACTGCTTCGTTATTGATGTTGTCAAGTTTGAAAACATGAAGAGGTCTCGCAGAATTGTTTCGTTTTTGACGTTGTCAAGTTCAAAAATTGAGGAAGTCTCCCAGAATTGCTTCGTTTTTGATGTTGTCAACTTTGAAAAATGAAGAAGTCTCGCAGAATTGCTTCGTGATTGATGTTGTCAAGTTTGAAAAAATGAAGAAGTCTCGCAGAATTGCTTCGTTTTTGACGTTGTCAAGGTCAAACATTGAGGAAGTCTTGCAGAATTGCTTCGTTTTTGATGTTGTCAACTTTGAAAAATCAAGAAGCCCCGCAGAATTGCTTCATTTTTGACGTTGTCAAGTTCAAAACCTGAGGACATCTCGCAGAATAGCTGCGTTTTGAAGCTTGCAGATAGACAGGTAGATAGATAGATAGATCGATCGATAGATAGATATATAGATGAGATAATTTGATAGATAATTAGATAGCTAGAGAGATAGCTAGAGAGATAGATAGATAGATAAATAGAAAAATAGATAGATAGATCGATAGAGAGATAGAGAGATAGAGAGATAGAGAGATAGAGAGATAGAGAGATAGAGAGATAGATAGATAGATAGATCGATCGATAGATAGATAGACAGATAGATAGATAGATAGACAGACAGACAGATAGAGAGAGAGAGATAGATAGATAGATAGATAGATCGATAGATAGATAGATAGAGCGACCGATCGATCGATAGATAGATACATAGATACATAGATAGTTACATAGTTACATAGTTACAAAGATAGATACATAGATCGATACCTAGATAGATGGAAAGATGGATGTTTAGATAGATAGATCGATAGATAGATAGATAGGTAGATAGGTAGATAGGTAGATAGGTAGATAGGTAGATAGGTAGATAGGTAGATAGATAGATAGATAGATAGATAGAGAGAGAGATATAGAGAGATAGAGAGATAGAGATAGAGAGATAGAGAGATAGAGAGATAGAGAGAGAGAGAGGGAGATAGATTAATTAGATAGATAGATAGATAGATAGGTAGGTAGGTAGGTAGGTAGATAATCAGAGAAAAAGAGAAAAGAGAGAGAAAAAGAGGAGACATCAATCACCTTTCGATCCATCAGTGGCTTCGCTCTGCCTTCCGTGATTCACAACAACCAACCTCTCCTATAGGTTTCCTATTTTTGAAACTTCCGCCAGCGCCTTGTGCGGTACTACTGGTTATGGTCACATATGTGGTCACATATATGGTCACAAATGGTAACAAACACATGTAATTAGTTGATATTAGTTGGCTTATGTGTTGCTTGTGATTGTTGGAATGGATCATCTGTCTGTCACCCCAGAAGCTCGTGACCACATGAATCACTCAGTGGCCTTCATCGCTCGTAAAGCTCCGCGCAAGATCTGGGTTAGAAAAAGTAAGGCCTCCACAGCAACGGCCGCGAACTTATGCTTCGGCTATGCAAAGAGGTATGTATAATCAACACGCCGATGCATATTGACCATATGCTCAAACAAATGGAACATCATGAATGTATATATATATGTGTGTATATATTACACTGTATATTATATGTACTGCATGTACTCGAAACTTCTTGAAGCCCGTGTTTTTATATATTTTTTTGCTAGGGCATCCAGGGGGGTTGCCCAAAATGAAACAACATTTACAAGTCAACGCAGCAAATCACTGGACACTCTGTGGCCTGCAAGCGCAAGGCGCTCAGGCGCTCCTGCAGAAGCACTGGCAATGGATGGCAATGAACGATTGCTGTGCCCAAGGTACCCCCGCAAAAAATATCACACGGTCTAAATTTCGCGCTCACACACACACACTCTCTCTCTCTCTCTCTCGCTCGTTTGTCGATCTTTTAGGGCATCATGATCGGGCAAACCATATTGTGCAAGACTGATAAATATCTGCTATCAACACAGTTCCAGTGGCTGTCCGGCGAGCACACGGGCAAAAGCATCTCTCCTGCAAATAGCGCAACCCAGTGAGAAATCGCCAGGCAGAAGCATGACGAAGTGATGCCAAGTTCCCCCCACTGGAATGCTTATGAATGATTCACTTATTTTGTAGACACATCATCCGAACATATCCGAACTCTTGCGTTGTTTGATTGGCGATTCGGATCGATTCGGCGATTCCACACATCGATTTCGCTGATTTTGCTGTAAGTCTCTGTAAGTCTTGGCCATGCGTTGGGGGCAGCACCTGGCACATCTTGCACCGGGAGCCTCACTGACAGGGCCAGAATTCCTATGGATTCCTGCATCAACCTCCTGAAATTGAACATCTGAAGATCAACCGAACCCCCCAAAAAAACATGTGGAAGATCATCTCAATATCTCAACATGGAAATCAAGATTTGGCCGCTGGGCCATTTTTGGGAGCATGCTCATAAATTCATGGCCCAACCTATCCATCTATCATCATTTATCCACGTATGGTGCGGGAGTTTAAATATTTTTCCATGAATCTCGCAGCGAGGCGAGAAAACAAATGCCGAAGAAAACCTGCCCAAGCAAGCAGGTGACCCATGATCCTCAGCTAAGTTGAAAGATGGAACACATAATACCCACACACACATTTTAATAGATAATTACATATTTTCTACAATAAAGTAAATGAATGCACACACACATATATATATAATGTATAATCATATCTCTATATATATATATGTGTGTGTGTTTATTTCTATCATATGTACACTCAAATTGAGACCTTGCAAAATGCGGTCTCTGCGATTTAACAAATTCCGCTGAGACGGCAACTCTTCGTCCTCACAGAGTGACACCTGCAGCCCAACATCATCAGCACCCATGTTCTAGGGGACCAAGATGAAGCGACAGGTACATGGCTGCATGTCATTCCATGTCACTTGTCGCAGATTTACTGTATACTGCACTTGCACAACTGGTTGCCAATGTATACTGTAAATTAGTTTTAGTGCATGTGTAAAATCAAAGAAACAGTTTCAGGGATGTGCACACAACATAAATCAATTCATGCAGGTTATATAGACTATGGTTATATCATGCCGTACCATGCCGTAGACCAGTGATGGTTTCTGGATGATTCCGATGAATGCTTCACCGTGCCTCCAACGCCCGCAGCAAGGGTTCTGTTGCTTCCAGAGTTGGTCGCAGCAGCACATCGTCTGGGGAAAGCGAGGCCTCGTTCCAGGCACCAAAATGCCATCCAGGGTAGCACTTGGGGGCCTCAAAGCTAGCAAATTGGAAGTTTTATAGCATTTTATCAACTACTGTAGGACTACCACAGCTCAGATTTGGCCACTTCAATATTCAGCCACATCATAACCAGAATTGGACTGGATCCACTCTACGAAAAAAAAGGAAAGGATAATTCCCACCCGAAACACAGAACATCTTGGACTCACATTCTGCCAATACACCGGACCATTTTTTGGCTTGGCATGACTCACACCCAGGTCACTTATTTATGATGCTTATCCCGCATTTTTGTTGGTACTTGGTAAAAGAACATGTGTGATCATGCTTGTGCCATGCTTGTGCGCACGCACATGCACACGCAGAAATCATGACAGTAGCACTTGCAACATATAGCTGCAGGATATAGATATATGTGGGTTAAACATGATTAAACTTAAACAAGGCAAAAACCATATTATAACATTATAACAACATTTAAATACATTTCAGACCAAATTAAACCCAGGTAACCACGCATAAACCAGGTTAAACGCTGGTTAAAAACCCAGGTTTAAGAGAACACAACAATCTCATTTCGCTAATATTAAACACCCCCCCGGAAACCATGATTTAGTAGGGGATTTCCGCAGAATTGGGACCATTTAGGGTGTGATAAAAATCATTAGGGGGATGGGGTTGGGGCCAGAGATAGATGATTTACAAATGATTTACCTATTTAATGATGATGATATGATGATTTACAGATGATGTACCTATTAAAAACATCAAACAACGGTGATTTTATCATCCAATGTTCCATCCTTCCGCCTCCATGAGCTCGGCTCGATCACCTCGAGGATGGCCCGACAGGGTCTCCACCGCGGCCTGAGCAAGTCACAAGAGCTGGTTTGTTTGAGCAAAAAAACAACAAATTTGGTCAGTAAATTAGATGATAATTTATCTAAGTATCCAAAATTAAACTAGTTAGACTACAAAAGCTCTGGTTTAGTAGTTACTACTCTCTTGATCGCCGTCTCAAGGAGTTCAGCAAAGGTAAAGTCTGGTTTAGTATGGTTTAGTACTTTCTTTGGTTTAGTCATAGTACTGGCCCGATTCAGCTTGGGGGGAAATCAATGTAATTATCCAATATTCTCAATTTTTCGATGGGATTATACTAGAAATTGAGTTGGAACATAATCTCCCTGAGGACCCCGCCAACAGGTCCTCGCCGGACTCGAAAATCTCCAGGTAATCTGCCTGACATCAGTTACTACCGCAAGTCACCAATCTACCCATCCCTTGATGACCAAGAAATATGCCAAATTTGCATAGCCAAGTTTCTTGGGTCCTTAATCATATCTTGTTAAGCCAACATCTAAACATGTTCAACACCTGGCCTCGTTTTCTGGTAAAATCATACCATGAACTGCCAGAATCTCTGCCTTACAGCCGCACATTGCTGCTGTGTTGCAACGCCTGTCTTAGTTTGCCGATGGGGCCTTGGGCTATTATGGGCCATGCCTCTACGATCCTGTGAAACTTTCTACATCATGATCAGCTGAGGATGGACCTTTGATAATTTTGACCCGCCCAATTTTGATCATGGATATCTTAGCAATCACATGATGTTGGATGTTTGAATATAGGGTAGTAACATGTATCAAACAACATCTTCTGCATTGGTACCCCAATTTGACCCATGTCTATTTACATCTTCCCCTGGAGAAGTTGGGGTCCCGGCTGCAGACTCCTCACCGTAGCAAATCCTGACCTCCTGGCGGGGAGAACAGGGACCCTTCAGGAGATTTCGGGATCCAAGATGATCGATCAAAACCAGTGGCTAGTAGCGGATGGAGCATGATGGACCATGATGAACTCATGCTACGCTGCTAACACAGCAGGCTCAGCCTGTTGATGATCCCAGTTGGCAGGCTAGGAGGCTGTGACAACTCATGCTACCCGGAAGTGGTGCAACCTACCCAGAGTTAGATCGACATTTAAGGCTACTCAACTCTTTGCTCACCAGATCTATTTGAAGTTGAAATCATCTCAATCATCATCTTCAGACTTCAGATTTGTTGGCAAGGAATGCCTTGAACCTTGAGATCCCGTATGTTCCCATCACATTCCAGCCATTTCCAGCCTGGGATTAGTTTCACCACGCTTCACCCATGGCCATCCCCTCGGTCTGGCCTTTCCAGGAGCCACATTTTCCAGGGCTCGCACCTGGCGACATCATGGCGATTCAACCAGCAGTGACCCCCCCTATAAATAGATGGCTATGATATCTTATGATGCTTAGATTAAGAAAGCCCTTACAATCCTAGTGATTAACACCGGGCTTACGGTAGTGAGAATCCAGAGGCGATGATGCAGAACACCCCAATTAAGCCTGCAATACCCTTCATAACCTCTATTAACATATATTAACTTAACATATATTAATTAATATTCGGTTAATAACATATATTACCATATTATTGACCATTCATAACCCTCATCAATAAGCCCTAACCCAGTCACCTCGAAGCGCTCGCCATCCTCAGAAAGCGACCAGGCCCTCAGCCACTTCGCCGGTGGAATCCCCAGAAATCGGCCAAGAAAATGGGTAAATATAGGTAATGTATGGGAAAAATGGAGGATTTTGCCAGAGGAAAGCATGATAATTATATATAATTCAATCACAGTTCAACGACGTGCATGTGCACTCGGCTGCTGAGCAAACTTTTCATCCTCTGGAGACGTGGGTGATTGAGGATGAAGATGGGTGGATCAGCCCATCAGATCGATGCTGGGGGGATCGACCCCAGATGAAAATAAACAAAACATCACACATGCAAACAAGGAGTAAATCAACTCCTTCAGCACGAATAAATAAAACCTCACCACAGAATGATCTCTGTCTGACCCAGTGGGGTTCGACCCCTCAAATAAACTGAATGAAAATCAAAATAATCGCAAAGGGAGTAATCAACTCCAGAATCACATCGCACCACCCTGCCGATCAAAAGAGTGAACACCCTTTAAAACCTGCAACCCGCATAATGGCAATGAAAAACCAACATGGGGCTAGAGGTGGGTGGGACAAATCCCAAATGAAATCACTGATCAGATCTTGAGCCAAAATGGCACCAAGAACTGGTCAGTGCCATTGGCTCAACTGAGATGATCAACCTCAATGTTGTGATCACAACAATTCAAATCACATCAACTGAACCCGATCGGGTACAACAAATAAAATAGAAAAAGAAGATCAGTCGCATCCAGTGACAAGAACTGTAACATTGATCCACTTATCCCTGACCTACCAACCGAAGATAAGTGACCCAATCACAGTTCAACGACGTGCATGTGAACACATGCACTGCACTCGGCTGCTGAGCAAACTTTTCATCCTCTGGAGACGTGGGTGATTGAGGATGAAGATGGGTGGATCAGCCCATCAGATCGATGCTGGGGGGATCGACCCCAGATGAAAATAAACAAAACATCACACATGCAAACAAGGAGTAAATCAACTCCTTCAGCACGAATAAATAAAACCTCACCACAGAATGATCTCTGTCTGACCCACGCCGCCTAGAGATCAGGAAAAACCGCTGATATAGTATCCCATCCAAGAGACTGACCAATGCCTAATCTGCTACGAGATGGTGGATCAGCGGGATTGGAATCTGTAGGGACTCGATCGATGTACAGGTTAATGTGAACATCAAGAGCCAATTTCCAAAACACTCCTACCAATTCGCAAAGATCTTCACGTGCAGAGTAACCTTTCACTAACGCGCCTTGAACAGGTTCAGAGTCAACAAAGAGCAGGGACCAAGAGTTGGAGATCCAGGGCTTGAAAGTCTGGAGCGCCACGACCGTAGCGAAGAGCTCCACCATGGCGATCTGTGACTTCCGCGGGATCCACTTATCAATCAAGTCCATGCCCACTTTGCATCCAAACTGGATCGGTCTGGCGCCTTTCTTGAACAACACGCCGCCAATCCAAGGATCTTGCAAGTCGCTCTCCTGATCGGGGAAACTGCCATCTGTGAAAATGACGTAGTCAGCAGGTCGAGCGCCCGATGCAGTGATAGGTCTTGGAGGTCCATGATCGATCAGCAGCTCCCACTGTTTCAGCGCGAGCTTTAGAGCAAGGTTGAGACCAGTCTTGGGCGATCTCGTGTACTGCCTCTCTGAGAGAGCTCTCAGAAAGGCCCTGCCGATCTTCCCCCACAACTGTGAAGCGCCAAACATGAGCTTGCCGCGCAACTTGCCTGCTTGTCCAGGCGACAAGATCTCGGAGGAGAGGATAGACTTGATCTCGTCCAGCAGCTCCTCCTTTCTCGAAGGTTTGATCTTCAGGCACATAGCTTTCAAATCGTAGGTCACCCCCAAGATCGTGGGGTCCTCGCAGAGCTGGAGCTTCTTGGGATCGAATTTGGCACCTAGCCACCAGTGAACCTTCTGAGCAATCTCGAAGGCTGAAGAGCAGGTGACTTCGGTTTCGAACCCGTACTTATCATCGTAGAAGTTGAAGGCCGCCACGAAAAAGACCCTACGAAGTATATCAGTAATAGCCGCAGATCTACGATTGTAATTGTAGACCGCCGCTACCAATCCAAAAGAATGACCAATCATGACGAAAAATGAGATCTTCCCTGTGTCAGGTTCGCGGAGCGAGATCACGCTCCATCTCCGGTGATCAGGGTGGATAGGAATCTGGCGGTAAGCTTTTCTTTCGTCCAGAACCCACCCCTGCAGTTTTGTAGAGCTAGAGCACGATGACCTCATCCACCTCAAAGCAGACACGTTCGCATCTGTAGATGGCAGCTCGATCTTTTCCAGGATCCTGGACGCCATGTTGATGCCATTGATCGTGGCACTGTCCACACCTCTGACCTTGTTCTTCTGCACCACTTCGAACCGCTGAGTAGGGATCCAATTTTCAGTGCCGAGGAACTTGTCGACCTCGTCTTTAGAGAAGAAAGGACCTGCTGTAACACCTTCTCGAACATCTTCCATAGTCGCCTCCCAGATCTTGGAGGTGTTCTCTGTGACTTCGGATCTTTTCACGTTCCGCAAGACCTTGTTGGAAAACTCCCAGGCCCTCGAAACGAGATCTTGTTCTGGAAGAGCATCATCTGGCAGCGGCAATCGCGGCCAACGAAATGAGCGCTTGATGTCGCCGACGATGGAGAAGCCATTGATCATCTCGTCCACCAATGAGCTGTCAATACATCGACTGGCAGCGAGCAGCTCTCGCCACAGGGCGACATGCGTGACCGTGCCAAGCTGAACAGGTTGGTCATCGGGTACTCCGCGCAGTAGCGACCGCAGGTAGGGATCCTGGATAGCACGGAGCTCCAGATCCGTGAGCGGCAAAAGACGCTCAGCCCGCGCAGCCCAGAACTGTAAAGCACCTTGCCGATGACCAAGCAGTTGGTGAGGCTTATGCACGACGAACGACAGAGCCTCTTGAAGATCGGGATCAAGCGCTGGATCCAAAGTGAAAGGATGGGGAACTTGTAAAGCTTGTTGAACAGCTTGACCAGGTTCCATCTCAACCTGCAAGATTGGCGGTAGAGCCGAACGCTTGAGCTGGTATCCTGCATCACGAGCTTTCTCTGCTGTCGCGCGTTGCTTGTGCACGACCCATGGCAATGGCTGGCCGAGCGGCCGTTTCCGTTCATGAGCTGGCACGGCCATCTGGAAGGTGGCAGCCAGCGGATCAGCCTGCAGAGATGCGATCACCTTTGCCCATGCTTGACATAGAAGCGTGGGATAGACCTGAGCTAGCTTGGTTTTGAAAATCTTCTTGCCCTTGGACATGACCATGCCCACTAAGGGTTCGTGAGCATGAGGCCGCGCGTCTCGATCACAGGAGAGCGCCAGCGCACTGAGGTCGCAATCAGACAAGAGCGCTGTAGGCTTCTTGTGTTTGGATTGGAACCTGCACATGTCCAGATTGAACCGACCCACTCCGTCACGAGCCGCCAGAGATCGAACTGGGGGCATGTCCCACAAGTAAGACGTCGCCGGGTTCTCCAGCGACCAATGGACGCCGAACTGGCAACATAAAACCAAGAGCTTCGCAGTGAGGTCCATGAACTGGTTACCAAGCTCGACTTTTGCTTGATCTTGCTGAGAAAGTGCTGGACGCCCCCACAGGTTGTGTCGATCACGCAACGGTGGGGGGCCGCCATCATCTTTGCGAGCTTGGCTAAAAGAAGAGCAGGGTGTGCCAAAATGAATAAAGAAAATGCACCCTGCTTGAATTAACTTGCACAAATGTTGAAAAACCTTGGGATCCAAAATATCAACTTCTTCGACGACAAAATTGTTGGCCAAGATCTCAATAGGGGGCAGGGTCTTAATGCCACGAGCAATGATGGCTTGTGTCAGCCCTGCCTCCCCTGCGAAGACCTCGACGAAAGATTGCGTGCCGGATGGCACAAAACCGGAGCCCCAAAAAGGCGAGGGAAAAACATTCGAGCAGAATTTGCTGTCAACCGTCTCTACCTCATCCAATGGAGCCATTGGTTGATCCCGAACTCAGTGATTGCCTACCATGGAGTGAGCGGAGCCGCAGACCATGCACTGGTGCTTGAACCTGCACTTGTCGCCCAAGGAGCATCCCATGGTGGAGTTGAAATAGTGACATCGCTTTGGGCCAGTCACTGAGCTAGCGGCTTGCACGATCGCTTTCCACTCTGTGTCTGGGATCCGCTTGTCCTTGCTGACCTTCTCGTCTCTTGCTGGAGCTGACTTTTTGTCAGCTGGATCTTTCTTGACTTTGGAATCCTTTGCTTCGCGAAGGAGCGCCTTGTTGCGGAGCCGCTGGCGCTTCTTCCGCTCCTTGTTGGGAGAACTCTTGGGCACCGCCTCGACGACCTTGTCTTGCGAGTCGCCTGTCTCGCTGGCTTCCTCTCTGCGCCGGTCGACTTTGGAAAGAACTGCCTTGGTTCGGGCGTCGTTCCAAAGGTACTTGTGGTTGTTCAGGACCTCGATGATGGCGTCCTCGAACGTGCCATACAATTGGCGCTGCTCAGCTTGCAACCTATTGACCTTCTTCCTGATCAAAGAGTCTGCAGCCAACAGGTAAGGCAGGCCCGGGCACTCCGAGCGAAATTGCTCGAGCTCCTGCATGTAGCGCAGTGGGCCAGCCGCACGAGAATAGGTGCAAATGTTGAGATATTCCAAGGCCATGAAAAAGGCATGGATCCTGTTCATCATGGTCATGGAATCAGTGACCTGATCAGGTTCGTCCGCCTTGGATATCGTCAAAAGATCCTCTGCGTTCTTGGAGAGCCCCGACTTCTGCACTATGCTGTCGGAACGTGTCTGGATCTCGGCCACTGAGTAGTACGGCACCATGCCGTGAACCAAGAAATCACGGCTGAGCTTCTCCACGAACTTTTTGTGGGGCTCCTTAGCGTCCAGCAAAATGACATCTGGGTGGGCTTGAACAAACCGCGCTCGGAACTCAGCATGATCTTCTTGCGCCATCTCCGGAACCTTGTTTGGGTCCTCTTCCATGCACGCCCGCCGGGTGGCGAACTGCCCTTGAAGAGCGTGACATGCATGCCATACTGCTGCGAGCTGCATCAGTGCCAGCTCTCTGGCAGCATCTGTCGTGCCAAGATCTGCCTCGGTGATCATGGTCCTGAGCGAGGTTTTCACTGCCTGTGCAGTGTCTCCCAACATTGCAAAGATTTCCACAGAGAGCAGCCCGCCATCTGCTGCCGAACGGCACAGAGCCTGCGGCAAGCCCATGCGCCCAAAAATTTGCCTAAGCGCGATCTTGGGCGTGTGAGCATCATCAGCGTAGACGGTCCGATCGACCATGTTGGGCACTTGAACCCCTGACAAAAGAAAAGTCCCTCGGCAGAGCACATGGTACAGGCGTGATCAACCCGACTGTGCGCAACATGCCAAGGAACTCCTAACTGATCAACGTCGGCCAAAAATGCCGCAATTAAGATCAAAACTCTTCAAGTTAATCAAATGGGTGGACATATAAAATAAAGCATCAATGTGGATCCAAATGAACAATGATCGCAGGGAGAGCACATAAATTGGTGGCTGCCTCCCGGTTTTCCCTTGCCTGCGACCTACATCAAATCTGAGCCTTGCTACGGCACAACTGGCAGATCATGCCAGGCGCATGGCTTCCGACCGAGACGGCATCAAGCATCTTCAGTCTGCCACAAATGGAGCTATCTTCAGATTCCCTACGATCAAAAATGTGGCACCTAAAATCTGCTGATACCAGAGCTTTCTCTGGCAGAGTTGCCTTGACGATGAACTCAGTCACGACCGGTTCCGTGACTTCCTCGTCTTCTTCTTCAATGACGAACTTCTCAGGGTCTGGGAGCCATGCGTCTTTGAGCTTGCTCGCCATCTGCTTGACCATGGCCACTGAGAGCTCCTTGCGCTGCCGGGCATACTTCAAGACCAACTGGCTCGGATCTTTCCAATTGGCTTGTAAGCCGACGATCTTGTCGTCAACATTCGCCTTCACTGCCTCCGACAACATGGTGACTCTCATAGAGTGCCAAGTGATCACCTGGATGCTTTCTTCCAGTTGATCAACTTCATTTGCTGCCACGTAGCCGAGCTTGGTTGCTTCTGCAAGGCCTAGGAGCATGAAGTGCTTGAGCCAAGCCAACCCTCTCGAGTATGAAATAGGAGCAGCAGAGAACTCTTTCTCATTCTTGATCTCCCAGATGAAGTAATCCCTCTCCGAGATGAACGGCTGGAAGATCTTCCACCCTTCTTCGAGCCAATCATGGTCCGACATAGAGCATGCGGGCACTGCGAATCTCGTGCCTCGCTTCTTCCTTTCGACCTTGGTCTGCCATACCACACCCAAGAGAGCGTCCTGGTTCATCTGCAGTGATAGCGGGGCCACATGGATCCCGTCGTCGAACCTGAGCGACGCATAGATAAGGATGAGCGCCCACCACACGAAGATCGCCGCTGCGTCCTTCTTCTCCTTGATGAGCTTAATACAAAGGAGCTCTAAGGCAAGGACCATCTTCGGCGGCACTGGGACCGCCTCTTTGAGCTCCTTGCCTCGCAAATTGTAGACCTCATCTATGATGGCCTTGAGCTGTGGATCTGCCATGTTCGGGGTCTGCATGACGAGCCTCTTGCATATCCACCCCAGTGCGTACTTGAACGCAGGCAAAATGGAAGGACCACACCCCTGATCGCGCAGGTGCAGTGCATATCTCATGACTGCAACGATCGTGGGCGGGTACACGCGTAGTCCGTGGCCGATCGACCACTCTTCAAACTTCTCCCAATAACGAACATTCTGTCTGATGGTGCGGAACCCGCCTGCCTCAAACGCCAAGCTCTTGAGGCGAGCTGCCTCAGCTGGCAGCAGGCCAGCGCACCTCTTTGCATCATTGAGCCCAGAGGCTGCACCTGCGCGCTGGCAGATCTTCTGGAGCCTGAGCCCCCACTTCTTCCTTTCCGAAGCCTCGACCACCTGGATAGATGGAACTTCCTCGGTCGGTCCCTGACCCGAAGGTCTGGCTCCGACTACCAGAGGAGCTGGCGTAGGAAGCGGGCCGGCCACAGGCTTACGCTTTGCGCCGATCGACGCCGGCTCAGCGTACCCATAGCCCAAGTCTACCGCTATCTCACGGCGGATCTTCTCAGTCGATCTGGACACCATAGAGGCCAAGACGTTGACCATATCCAGCCGGCTAAGAATCTGATCCATCACCTCTTGTTTTTGGGTCAGAGCAGACAGGATTAGGCACAGCTTGTGATCTGCCGTATCCCCATCCCCATCATCTGCTAGCGACAGCCATAGCTCTATACGATCTAAGTTGAGCTCAGCTAAAACCGACCTAAAAACATCATCACAGAGGGGTAAACAAAGAAACCTGTGGATCGACCGATCCATCTTGAGCAACTGAGGCCCCGGGAGCGATCGCCCACCGCCCGTGCATGATCAGCACTGGGGATCCAACCTGCAGTGCCGGTCGATGGGAGGATCTACCCCAAACGACCAACCCGCTGGCTGTTGGCAAAGGATCTCATCGGGACTACCTAGGAATGTGATCAATCCCATAGTGAATCCCGAACAGGAACCTAATGAACCAACAGACACATCATCATCAAGGGCACATGAACAGCCCTATGAAATAAAAATCAGTGAAATCAACTGGAACAACCACCATCGATCATCGACAAGAGGATATGATCAATCCTGTAAAATGAGACCTTCTGTGATCAACATTAAAACTTAAGGTCCCAGTAAAGATGATCCGAACTGTTCCTACCCCAAACCAGGTTAACCCAAGTCTTGTAAATAACCTAGAACCCTGATTAGGGGGATCGGCCTAATCTGGGCTAAGGTTATTACACACAAGAATAGGGGAACCGGAGCAATGGGGGGACCAAAGGTAAGATCATATATATGAAATCCAGTAAACTCAAAATAAAATCCCTGAACCGCGTGTTTGGGGTGATCACCCACCAAACGAGGCTCCTGGAAACTGCAGTCGGTTTTGATCAAAACCAAACAATAAAAATCTGGTGGACCGCACAATGATCAAAGAAATAAACCAGCCATGAACCCAAGGCACAAACAACGAACCAACGTGATCCCCACAGACATGTTCGATCGAGGTGCCAACAGGTTCATGCGGCTGGCTGTGATCTTTTTGCCGCACACACGATTTAAAAGGAGCCCGTCACGCGGGAGGCGATCTGCCATGTTGCAGATCTGCAATGAAAATTAAAGGAAAAATTCAAAAATTCAAAATGATCTGACCTACTCCACGGTGACTTCCGCCTCCACATCCTGGCCCGTCTGAGCCGATGGACCAAACGACTGGGGAGCTGTGGTCGGTGCTGCTTGATCACTGCATTCCGTAGACCCAACTGCAGGAGTGCTGTGAGGCACTTTGCTAAGAGCTGGGCGATCTGCCACCGCATCTTCCACCACGTTCTCTTTGCCCCAAGCCGCCCAGTCTTCTGGTGGAGTGATAAGCTCTGCATCGACCTCTTCGATCGTCGCCGTAGAGACATTGTACGATCGCCTGGAAATCTCCTCGTGAAACAACTGGGGCGTGAGCTGAGCTGTGGATCTTGCAAACCTGCGATCGCAGCGAGCACGATCTCGTTCTGCATCCACAACGTGACCACGTTTCCCTTCTTGAGGATGTTTGGTTGCAAAGGACCGGAAGTTGAGCTCGTAGTTGGCTTGCTGCCGAACTGGCACGATCTCTTCTGATCCCTTGGAACTGCTAACCATGTTGGCGACCGTCTCGGCTGAGCTCAACCATGCCTCCCCTGTCAAGGAGGGGGGACCTGTGGGAGCTTTCACAGCCTCGCCATGCTGCATCTCAGCCAGAGCTTTGGCTGGAACGACTTCAGGTTCCCTTACCAGCAGCTTCGATCGAGCTTGCACGTGAAAGTTGCCCTCCTCCATTCCGGGGATGAACACCACCATGCTGCCCACCTGATCTTCACTGCTGGCGACCGATGTTTCCCACCAGGTCTGGTGGATGGCGGCGAGCTGCGCGAACTGCTCGGTCTGCTCAGGACCTTCAACCCGAGCTTTGTTCTCCCTCACTGACTGTATGGTCTTGATGAAGGTCGGTCCAGAGATGTGTGAGACAGTGAGCCATGTCCCGGGAACTGACGTCCTGGAACACTTCAAATCAATCCTGTTGTTTGAGTCCCTGAACCGGAACTCCACACGATCGGCGTCATTGCCCACTGCGTCAGCCGTAGACCTTGAACAACACCTGAGCTCAAACCGCGATCTGGCAGAGTCGCCTGCAACCACGGAGCCACGGGGTCCTACTGAGTATGTGCGACCCCCGCACTCAAAACTCAGAACTGATACCCTGTAGCCGATGAACACGGCGATCACCACTGAGAGCCTCGGTTTTCGTTTTCCCTGGTTCACTTCTCTGACCAGGTGCTCGTCAACGAACTGTTGCTGGACTGTCAAGTCTGTGTCTGACCTGAAGCCTCTGAAGATCCAATGGAACAGGATCTCATTCCCGTTGTAGATCTTCACGTCTGTGTAGCTTGCTGATGTGTCCCTGAGCATCGGCCACGTGAAAGGCTGAAAAGCCTGGTGCGACAGAGCTGCTGCCGTCTCACCATCCCATCCAGCGCACGTAGTGCCAGTCTCACTCTCGAGCGAGAGCGCCAAGACCACCTTGATCCCATCCAGTGTATAGTTGGCAAAAAGAGCCACTGAAAAACCTGAATTAGGCGGCATCACTTGGTCTCTCTCTGTGAGCACGTTGATGGAACTGGCAGCGTTTGACATGATCTCAGAAACAAGCCACGCCTGAAAAGGCGACACCATTCTGTCGTCGCGGTTGTCGACAACCACGATCGAGGTGTCTTCAGGGAACTTCATACCCTCGTAGATCGGCACGAGGAACCTCGGCATCTTGACCTCATAGGGATTGTGGGCGCTATTGGTAGATCTACCGTATCCACGGCCCCACTGATCTTCTTGGGAGCCCCATCCACCGTCAGAGCCGCGAGCGCCACGATAGCTCGGCATGGCAAAAAGAAGAGCCGGTAGAAGGGTTGACCACCCAGGCCCACAAATCCCAAATGAAATCACTGATCAGATCTTGAGCCAAAATGGCACCAAGAACTGGTCAGTGCCATTGGCTCAACTGAGATGATCAACCTCAATGTTGTGATCACAACAATTCAAATCACATCAACTGAACCCGATCGGGTACAACAAATAAAATAGAAAAAGAAGATCAGTCGCATCCAGTGCCAAGAACTGTAACATTGATCCACTTATCCCTGACCTACCAACCGAAGATAAGTGACCATATATTATTATTAGTTATTATTGATAATTGTGATACTCTTGGTTTGGGACTCAAACTGCCAGAGAGCGTTTTCTATGTTTTCTTTCAAAGAAAATGCCCCATGGGACGGTCCAGATTGTGGCACACAATATCCGAAATAACCAACGGACTTTTTGATGTTTCAATAGGCCCTGAAAGCTCTATAGACTGTCCAGGTACAAACATTCAAATGGGAAGGCTTTCTACTTCTAACATTTCAAACCAATTTGATACGTTTGAAATTGCGGAGATTGGAATGACCTGGAATGACGATTCCAAGTCATGCCGCCGCGCTGGATATGCTCGAATTGCAAGCAACCAGCCAAACACATGAGAGCACCTCTCCAGCCGATCTGCCAAAGAACACAGCAGGCCCACTGCCGTTGTCCAATGCCTTAGTGCGGAACCTACTGGGTTTAGGGTCTTCAAGCATGGGACATGCCGATAGCAAACATGTTCAGTCATCTTTCCATGGTCTCTATTGAGGCCCCAACTCGGCTTGCTTCGCTGGCAGGCTTGTGATTGAAGATGTCCTCATCGAGTAAGCCACGGCAGTCAAGTTCCTCTCATATGCTTTCATGATGTTTCATGATTGTTTTACAAACATCGCTTCATTATCCAAACTGACAGCTCTAATGATAACCAATTGCCAATAACTACCCATAGCGCATAGCGAGTTTTTGATGCATGTGAAACAGAATCAAGATCTCGGCAGGGGATTCAAACCAGCTGGGCAACTTCTCAGGAACTGCCGCGAACCAACATATCAAACCGACTTCCAGTGGCATCATTATGATTTTGAAAGATTACATGAGCCCACAGTGTCACAGTTTTTGGGGAATTTACCTTTTGCGGCACAACTGTAATGAACACACACACACACGTATATATATATATATACGTGTGTGTATCTATATAATATATATGTGCGTGTGCATATATTTGTTTGCTATGATTTGCCTATATCATCATCGCAAATCTGGATGGAACAGAAGCGTTACAGAAACATCTTTGAACATACTTAAGGGTAGACCCTGAAAATCCAGTATCATCATCCTTCAACAAAATTATTTGTTTCCTGGTTAGCGTTTACAGCACCAAGAAAAAATATAGCTTACCACCCCATACCACCCCCCAAACCTAACATAGACTCTGCCAAATAGATCGAAGTGGGGGTTTTGGAAGACAATGATTTCCTCTAGTCTAACTGCTGATTCTCGGGGTCGAACTTTTGGTTGGGGGGCATGCCGGGCATGCTAACATAAATCAACATCCTGATTGATGCTCATAAATTAAAATGTAATCTTCTTATCATCGACATACCACTCACATCCACCAACCAGCTAAAGTATATACTAAACTACCCTCCGGTAATCAAACATGGCAAGGGTAACTCCCTACAATCCCTTATTTAATAAATGTTGTTTCATGTTGTTTCCCTTTTTACCAACCAAACTGCATCTCTGGGGGGTTTCCCAGCCCTCCAAGCTTTAACAAAGTCTCAGCCAGAGGCACCATGGCCCTCACCTGCCCATCCACGGCAAAGGAGCGGCTGATCACGGCGCTGACGGCCCAACCTCAGCTGGGAAGGTTTTTTAATGTTGGAACCCTTCGAAAATGAATGGGTCAACATGATTTGATATGATTCAATAATCCCTTCCCCCTATTACTAAACGTCCCCCAAATACTAAAAACTAGGGTCCATCTCCAATTTTGGAAAATTTCAGATTGGCCAATTTGACTCTTAATTGATCCCCTTTAGAAAACAATTTAAAAATAAAGCTACCATTTGTGGGTTTTGCCCCCTAACACAAAAAAACTAGCTAACCCCGGGGTGTTTATTTAAGCGCTTACGCGCGACAGCCGGCCAGGGGCCCATGTTGAGGTGATATGGGTCTAGCTGGGAGCAAGATCTTAAGGCTATATTGCCCCATCTTGAGGCTATGTTGGTCTGTCTTGGGGCTATGTTGGCGCACCTTGGCGCTATGTTGGCCCGTCTTGGGGCCTAGGTTGGCACCTATGTTAACCCATGTTGAGCCAAAAGATCCGAAAAATGGGAACAGCAAAAAAACACTGTAAAACGCAGCCTATCCTGGGGCTACGTGGGCCCATCTTGGGGGCTATGTTGGCCCATCTTGGGGCTATGTTGGCCCATCTTGGGGCTATGTTGGCCCATCTTGGGGCTATGTTGGCCCATCTTGGGGACATGTTGACCCATCTTGGGGCTATGTGAGCCCATCTTGGGGCTATGTTGGCCCAGCTTGAGGCCTATGTTGGCCCATCTTGAGGCCTATGTTGGCCCATGTTGACCCATCTTAAACAAGAAGATCCGAAAAATGGGAAAAAAGGCGAACAGCAAAATACACTGTAAAACGTAGGATATTTTGGCGACACGGAGAGGTCGGCGGCAGGGGGCGCGGCCCCTCTCTCCTACGGAGAGGAGAGAAACGCCGTACGGCTATGCCACGGCCAGGGGGCCCCTGGCCGGATTATTAGGGTCCGTCCATTTTTTTTGTAGTTTTTTATATTATTATAGGGCTTTTAATTTCTTATTAGGGCCCGCTTCGAAAACCAATTTTTGGCAATATTTGAATTGTGTTATAAAAGGAAATTTAATTGATTTTGACATCGAACGAACTAGCTTTTATTATTAAGGTTTTAATTTTATTGTTAGGGTCCGCTTCGAAATCCAATTTTTGGCAATATTTTAATTGCGTTATATAGGGAAATTCAATTGATTTTGAAATCGAACAAACTAGTTTTTATCATTAAGGTTTTAATTTTATTAATAGGGTCCGCATCGAAATCCAATTTTTGGCAATATTTTAATTGCGTTATATAAGGAATTTTGATTGATTTTGAAACCGAACAAACTATAGTTGTTATTATTAAGGTTTTAATTTTATTAATAGGGCCCGCTTCGAAATCCAATTTTTGGCAATATTTTAATTGCGTTATATAAGGAAATTTAATTGATTTTGAGATCGGAAAAAATAGTTTTTATTATTAAGGGTTTAATTTTATTAATGGGGTTCCCTAATAATAAATACCCGCCTAATACTAAAAACTACTTGAGGTGTTTATTAATAGGGGCGGGGATGTTTAGTATTAGGGAGAAAGGATTAGAGTTCAGAACGTCTTGATATATCTTGATATGGCTTAATCATACGCTTGATGTGATCAAACATGGATGAATATAGTCAAACCATTTCTTGTAGGTCCATTGGGCCCATTGCTATCACCCAATTTCGATCAAAATCAAGTCTAAGTGATGAAAGTGCGGCCTGGTGATAGCTGTACAGGGAATGCAAATGTTCATTTACAAAACATTCCAAGGGGTTTGGGACCTGTGGCAGGAGCAAACAAGAAAGTGTCTCATCACTTTAAACATGAACAAGCATAAGGAAGCACACAAAGATATCTCTGCAGTACATTTCCACCCTGAAAACGCATCGTAAATTAGTTCAATCTTCCCACACATGATCATAATCATCCCACACTAAAATCATATGCTCGCCATAATTACCAGTACATCAGTACATCCTTTTGTTCCCATTCTTATTGGACATTCTTGTCTTTACCTCATTTTTTGGTGGACGCCACGCTGTCCTGGGGCTCCAAGGCATGCTCTGTCCAAGGAAACATCCGCCGTCTCTGAGACCTAGCGCTCATGGGAGACCTCAAAGTCACCATGGCTTTCTCAATACTAAAACGGTCTCATTTCGTGCTGCGAAATGTATATTTAATGTGCTTTCTAGATTTCAACATGTCCTGAAGTAATGCTAAGTTATAAACGTATCCATTGTTTGGATTATGTCACGTTTGATTGATTAGGATTGATCAGGATTTATTAGTGCAATTGTATCGATTAGATCCCCATTGGTGATTCAAACAATGTATGTGGTGCTTTTTTATCAATTAGATTAGGTTCCCCTAGTGATCCTAGTGACAAAAAATCAGGATATTTGTTGATATCACCACTCCAACTAACATAGACGCCGACAACGGCCCATGCTTACAGGACAGTTGTCTTCCAAACCCCTATTTGTCGGGGTCTATGTTAGTGGTGGGGTAGTAATTTGTGGTTCAGTTAGGAGTTTATTATTCAATTAGACAATTAGAGTGACCAATTCTGATTAAAATTGATCAAACCCATGCAGCACCAATTCACATCAATTTGAGTACATTGTGGCTCTTGATGCGAATGTGTACACTTTACATCAATTCACGTCCCTTATAAGATGGTAAGGCATAATATGTGCTACAATGCGATCTAATATGATACAGTATGATGTTATCATCACCAGCTCTTAATCCTGATGGTATCATATGGGCATGGCACAGGTCGTACCATCTTAGGGCTGTTAGGGTCATTGTTTGAACATGTAGTGTAATGACCACGTGACCACCTCAATCGATCACATTTTGGGTACCCAATCCTGATGGTGTCACCCCATGCCACGTACCCTCCATAGCTGCTACATATGCATCGCCTGTCCTGAAGCTGCTACTCGCTTGCAGGGTGCCCACAAAGGATCGCCATGTGAGAAAAACACAAAACCCACACCCATGCAGCCAGTCCCTGAACCCTCCGCACCCATTGCGCAGATTCTTTGATCTGCTGCGAATAGGCCAGCATTTGCTCAACCTCACGTGGCACTGAGCTGCAACAAAGTCACCAATGTGGGGCCCACCTGCGGCATTATCATTTATCATATAATACAGTATCACAAAATATCAGGATTCTCAAGGTTTCAAGACCTCTCAAGCCCTGTGCGTAAGACCTTGGGGTCTGTCGTAATAGTGTCCTACTGGTGTCATTTCATAAGGCAAACAATGGTGGGCCTGAGGCCCGTGACGGTGGCCGGCCAGCCCAAGGTTCTCAGCAATTCCTGTGGTTAGCGCAGGTCGATAGCGCAATGGGTCGGTTGAAGGTATGGCTGCGCAACATGCCATGTCACAATACAACAGCACCAGCAAACTCCAAAATCAATTCAAAGCCATGTGGTTTTATAGGCTCAGAATGTGAAATGTGATACCTTCATCCTTCAAGCGCGGCCACAGAACGAGCTTTTTTCTGGCAGGTGCTGTTGAAGCAACAAAAATCCGCAAGGCGCACCAGTGACGACCTGGTTGGTGGGTGGGCTAGCAGCTAAGCATGCGAACAGGAACAATTCATTTGTACCTGATTTTGCTTGGGTAGAGATTTCTCCTCTCAACATATCAGCAAATCAACATGTCTAGAATTGTCTAGTCTAGATCAACAGGCCTTCAACCGAGTTAGGCCCACCTTGAAATCAACTCCCTACTCTACTGGTTGGAAGCATCCACTTTCGTGGGCATTCTGCTCCCAACTCTGCTGACTAATGCGCACAGAACCCATCAAAGAGGTCCAACAAATCTTCAGCCATCAAAGGCAAAGCACTCCCAGCGGTGCGTTTGGGCTGCTTCCAACCCACGAAGATGGACTCTGGCACTTCAAGCTTTGATCCATCACCTGGCAACTTGGTACAACTTTGTTGCTTGGCTGGAATGCCCCACGCATCCCCACACCCTAGAGGGGGATTGTATGTAATATTACAGTGTGATCATTGTGTAAGCATATGTAACCATCTTCCCTCCTTGGTTTTAGCAGGACTAAGATATTTAATAATTTCCTCTTTCTGCTCCGTTTTGGTGGTACCATGTCTCAAAAAACCGCTAGGCCCAACTGCCCCAACCACAATATGCTAAACATACAACAACCATCCACAACCAACCCTCATGCCTTGCTTCTGGTGATGCTTCTTCAACTCCAAGGAGTTCCCTTGCAGCACCACCTTGGAGCAGCGCAGCAGGATCGCATCCCGCAAGGCAGGGGTCGGCAAAGTCACCACAGCGCAGCCCATGGATGAGTGCTTCTTCACATGCACCCATGTTCCCTCTGCGACATCTGCCTCGCGCTTTTCGCGCACTTGACCAGGGCGAGCTGGGCCTTCTTCAAGGTCCACCACACCACACAAGCGCAACTTGCGTGCGTCCAACGCCACGCAGGAAGAGGGATTCTCCAGCAAAGTCTGAGCAAAAATGGGTGCCACATGTTCGCTGCGGCAAAGGGTTACATGTGGATTGGCCTTTGCACAGGGAAGGCTTTCAGGCAGAGCCACTTCGGCCAGGATCATGTCAGCGTGCTGGAGCACCCGCGTCACATCAAAGTAGACCTGTATATAAGCAGAAACATACACGATAGCTGCGGCTGTCTCAATTTTATTGTGCTGCAACCCTTTGTCATTTTTCGAGTTGTTGAACAGTCCCGGGCCTCCATGCCCTTCATCTCCTGCAAAGCTTGGGACATGAGCTCCAAATCCTCCACAGACAAATCGTTCAGCGGCGCGGCCTTGGCTGCTGAGCGACCTCCCAGGTAGAGCAGCGTCACGTGCAGCTGCTCCACGGGGACCAGGCCTTGCAAAACCCATGGCCATGGCGGATCGATGGTATCAACTATTCGATGGTTGGACGGATAAATCGATGCATATGGATGTGCGCTTGGCAGTGTGCACACCACACATATAAATGGACATCTTTGCATTGACATATGGATTTTTTTTCCTGATTCTCAAGAAATCTGATGCTCCCACCCCATGCCATGGTTTGCGATTTGAATACTCCTTTGCCGCCTAATGTTCTGGGTCTGTTCTGAGTGAATTGCTAATTTTCATCAACGGCTTGAGCACTCTAAGTGTGGCCTGGAGCATGGAAGCACCGCAGTTCATTACTCTCCACGGCCAGCTTCCAAAAAAGCGGCACCCTCTTCGCCATTGCCGGCTATGTGGGGCGTAGAAATGGGTGAGGGCTAGTGGCTGAGCCCCTCAAGTTGCGGCAGAGACAAGCATGTGACTGCTACATACTGCTACATCTGCTACAGCATCACTTGGAAATACCAAATAAGTCCAAATACTCACCGTCCACCTCGAACTCAAAATTTATCAGCAATGAACATTTCAAGTTCTTATCGCAACCTAGTGGGCTCCACAAACATGATGAACCTTTGAATGTCTGGGCGATGCGCCTACCTCCATCACCTTCGAATCCTTCCAGACCCAATTTCCCTAGTCTCACCCACTCGGATTTCGGCAGCCTCAGGCCAGAACCTTGGCCCACAGATGTTGCCGTCGCAGCCGAGAAAGGACTGATTCTTGCCGTGAAAAATGCAAGAGGATGCAAGAGGATGCAAAAGGTCCATGTATGCACTGTAACCATACTGTGCCTAACCATCCTAACCTATACTAATGGTGCTTGTGCAAGCATGTGCCTATACTATTTGGTCTCAGTTTCATTGACTGGTCCCAAGGCCCTTTCTTTTCCTTTTTCCCAGCTATGAATGCCAAGCGCTTTGGCTGCCGACCTCAAATGGGAGTGGAATTGCCGGAAGGCCAACGAACATGCGTCAACAAGGAAAAGTAGTTCCTTCTATGGTGATCACTACTAATACTTGCACACATTCAAGGGCCCAAAATCAACCACTATTCCCGATTGCACAAGCAAAAGTGTCTGAACCACAAACATTCGCACAGAAATTTCGCCAACAGTTTCCGTGTCATCATGTCCCATGATGGATGGATTGAGCTTGTCGACGTGTGCGCCATGGCGCTCTGCAGCAGCTTTTGCAGCTCAAACCTGCCAACTTCGGCAACTTCAGGGATCAAGCGCCATCCAAAAGAGTGGGAAGGCGACAGCCACGACATGCCCAGCTCAAGTGGAGGAATTGTAAAGCTTGAAAAAAACTCAACGATCCTCAACCGTCAGTCAGCCTTGTTTATTGCCGACTATACATTATAATGATGTGTACAATTGTGTATACATATATAGATTATATAGTAATAACATTGCACGCACATTTGCTGTATGTTTCACATAGGCGACCACAGAATAACCAAGCGATTACTCTGCACGCCTCTTCGAATGGTGACTTCTCGGCTAGTCACAAGACAAGCACATATGCCATGTTCAGCCAGCAGTCTCCGTTTCTGGAAAGAGCGTCATCTGCCTATGCTATGGCTCAGAAAATCATGGATTGCTCATGATTTTTCAATCTGTCGGCCAAAAGGCCAATCTTGCAACACTATTTATGCAACTTTGTAGGTCATCATCATTCATCATCCACCACTTTTGGGCCAAAATCCGCCAACATCATCTAACATCCAGCTTCTTATACCTCCTTATACATCCTTTCACGAGTGCCTGGAATTGCCTGGACCCGGCAACGGTGGCCTGGATCCACCACACGAAATCCGTGCTGAAGTGAATGGTCTCTTTGGAGTTTCTGGTGACCAAGTCCTCTACCAGCGCCTGGCGGGAAATATAGGCAAACATGTGCACAATGGTCAAACAATGTCCAAAACCGCTTCAACAACTTCATTTTCATTTGGCCGGACGTGATTTTTTTTGACACCAACGGGGCATCCAGGATATACCTGATGTGCGGCAATGAGGCTGTGACGTTGCAGTGGTCTTGTCCAGAGGTAATTAGAGGTCGACAACGCATTGAAAGAATTCAAATACTGTAAGTGCACATTCACCTGGTTGACATTTACTCCCACAATATTATCAATATTGATTGAGGCATTAATAATGATAGGATCCCATTTGGCACCTGCTGCGCCTGAACCCCGTGATTTTGTGACCTTTCAGCAGGTTGGACACAAAAACCTAAGGCGGCTTTTCTCATGAAGTGCTGTCATGTTTAGGACCATCTTATGGGTCCCCAGAAACTCAACGGGTCCATCGCACAGGACCTGGGCCCATGGGAAATCGGTACCATTGACAGGAAGAAGACACACAGTCTGTGGGCTGAGTCGACTTCTTGCATTGCATCTCTGAAGCGGGATCATCGCGCACACCACAAAATCCGGGAAAGGGATCGCCGGAGGACCAAACGCAGCCTGTCTTGGAAGCACAGTCTGTGGCAGCAGAAATGCTCCGACAAAGCTCCCAGCTGGTGGCATTCTGTTCAACATCGCAAAAACCTTCCACGCCGCTGGTAGAGGTAGGTAGCTCGAACCATTGAGATGCAGCGACTGCTTGACCCTTGGACTGCAGCAACACCAGGGCCTGGGCTGGCAGAACCCGACTGGAAACAACATAGGGCAGGCACTCACGTTAGCGACCCCTCACTGCACAACAATCAGAGAACAATGACCTCATTTGCATTCATTTGCAGCTTATGGCTGGCGAAGAGGGCATCTAATATGTCATTGTCATGATGTACTGTATCTAGATGTACCTAGTTAAGCGTATATAATCGTGTGATATCGTGTGTAGAAATGCATATATATATTATATATATATAGTTCATCAAATGGATGTCAGAAACCTAATTAAAAATTTGAATACTCTCGTTTGGATCGTGCAATTCTGCTGCGGGACTGCTTCTTGGAAATTGATATGGTTTTGAGTGGGTTATCGGTCGTGTCCGATGTTGGATTTAAAATAGGTGCGGAACATCTGGATATGCCATGGAAATATTCAACATCTTCGGATGAGTGGCGGCATCGGGGCATACTTATTTCAAAGATTTGTTCTGCTGCTTGTCAATGTTTTTACCATCTGTCTTGGTAAGGGTTTTGCACTTGCGAAGGTTCACCTATATGATATAAGCAATGATATCTTAAGTAAAAGGTTTTGGTTATCGGTCTAAGCGCGGGGTCAATAAAAACGATAGCTACATACTGTATAAGGGTCTGCTATCGTTCACTGCGCAGGGCCAATCAAAATTGAAAAAACAATTAAAAAAACAAACACTTCAACTTCAACAGCCGCAGTTAGGTGCAGGACGGTTTCTTGAGACGAATACTAAACAAGTGGTGGGGACAGCAATGATGTCTCGAAACCGTGTAAAAACGCAAATCCGAGTTTTTGACGGAACTCAGAATCTAGGTTCCAGTCTAACCCACGAAGCTGGAGGATCCATAGCCGGCCATCACTCCCAAGTGACATCTACATAGATGCGAGGCAAAAAGGAAAAAAGGAAAAGAAGGCCATCGGCAAACGCCAAAAAACTTCTGCTGGTGATCTCATCTTATCCTCACCAGCCATGGCAGCTTCAAGGGGCTGCAAACTTGGGTCGCCCGCAGCTTTGGCAACAAGCCAAAAGCAAGGCAACGTGATCCGTTTCATCTCTGTGAGGCAGCCGCTGTTCGAAGGGGTTTCTACACAGCTTGGGCCAAGCAAAGGCCACAAAGAAGTGAGTGACATCCTTAAAGTCCGACTGGCTCATCACTGGCCAGTCATGTATCTTCAATATTTCAATTTCCACTGAAAATTTCCACTACCCGGATTATCCCAATTGCAATGGGGTTCTAAGGCAGTTACCACACCAGTTTTGCCCCATATATCTTGATTCTAACCCCTATGAGCCTCGATGACTCCTTCGAAGGCAAGGTTGAAAAGATCGTGGCCTGGTGATCACCAGTGCGATTGGGATGTGGATCAAACATGATGAAAACACTGGCAATTACCTGGTTAACATCGAAGTAGGTGTCAAATGGATGTTCATCCAAGATATTATCAAAATAATTCAAAATATAAAATCATACCATACCATATCACAGCGTCACAGGTTTTGACGCACCCACATTTGGAATGAAACTGGTGGTTGAAATCAACGGGTCACAGGATCACATTCCTTGAAACATCATGGTTCCGAGATGTTCCGAGATGTTCCGAGTCAAACTTCCATAGCAGTTGTGAGATTGTGAGATCCATTGTGAATCAGCCAAATCCCAAGCACCTGAGCAAATCAATGCAAACATAGACATGGGAATGGACCCCACGTTCAATATCCAATTTCTGCTGCTTAGATCAAGACTTTGAGTCCAGCACCGTGCCAGCACCCCCCAAAAAATATCAAAAAATGATAGAACATGATTGAACAGTTGGAAGCCTGCAAATTATGAGAACAGCATCATCCCTACCCTCCTGGAAATACGTGTTCCATAACTTTCTTTCTGTTTGAAGCTTACTATATCTATAGAATTATCTAGTCTATATATTAATAATACATAAATATCAATATAAATATATATATATATATGTATATGACGACGATGATGATGATGATAATGATGATGATGATGGTGATGATGACGATGACGATGATGATGATGATGACGACTCGGTGACTATATAATTATGAATATATATATATATATATATTCATACGTATATATATATTCTCTCTCTCTATCATCGCCATCCCGAAGGTTCAGCGTCAGGCTGAGGGCGAGCAGGTGGCCCGATCAAATGAAGCCAAGAAGAATGCAACAGTACACACGAAAAACTGTACATACAAGATCCAAGGAATTAAATCATGAGGGCGAAACGCCAACTAGGCGATGAAGGCGATCAGTGTCCAAAGGCTTTAGCCTCCAGCTCGCGCCGTCTAGCTTCTCGTCACATCTCTTTGCCCATCAAATGGGTCGTGCAATGATCTGAGCTTTCCGTTCTTGTTGTGTCAACCTGGCAATTCAGGGAGGCTCTGGTTCTCACTGCACTGTGCGTCGACAATGTTGTAACAGAAGCTTCCGCACTCTGTGTGCCACCGCGTTGACAAATTTCACTCTGCCTATCCTCATCCGAAGCGGGTGGTGCACTATAGAAAAGCTGACATCCTGCAGTTGAACTTGAGATTGCCTGTCTTCCAGGTTACGGCAACGTTCGGCCATTGCCTCCGATTGCTCCTGGGTGCGTCTTAAGAGATTTGCAAGGGGCGCAATCTGTTCTTGCACTGTGCGCGAGATGATTTCGGAGCTGCCTGGGGAAGGGAATTGTTCATCATCGGTCTGCATAGCAGTGTCATGGGTGTGGTCAGCGTGCTGGTGCTCCCTGACGTCCTGCACGAGCAGATACCTAAGATGAATGGTTCTTTTGGAGGTATGCGCTGAAGATCTGATCTGTGCTGGTGGCAGCATGAGCCGCAAGTATAGCAAAGCAATATCCACATGCTGTGCCACAACAGGCAAGTCTTGTTTCCTCGCCAAACGTCGGGCATACCCCAAGCATGATGTGAGTTTGAGGTTAGGGACATGCAACTGTACACACGTCTGCCATGTAAGGTTTCGCAACCAGGGCTCGAGCAATAATGGCTTGAGCCAAAATGGCTACGGTAGTCATATATAAGTCTTTAAGGGTTCGTGGTCTATCTATTCCAAATTTTATCATATAGAAAAAAAAATATATATATATTTATATAATGTTTGCACGCACATATATATATATATATATAATTATATACACACAGACTATGCCGTAATAGCTCATCCTTCCGAAGCAACGCAAAAGAAAGCCTGCCAGGAGTCCACCAGGACGAAGCTTGGAACGCCAAAGCTGCAAGTCCTTTTTCACCGCCGAATAGCTGTGATCACCTGAAGCTCTCTGAATCTCTGGATTCATCGCCGCTGGTGGTGGTGGTGGTGGTGGTTGTTCCGGAAAAATGGTGCATGGAAAAGCGAAGAACTGGCTGGTGGAGGGGTGGAAAGTTAGTTTTAAATAGCGTTAAAGATTAAATGCAAAAACAACTAGCCATGGGATACAACCCGTCAATTTGCGGCAACATGCCGAAATGCTAACTCAATGACTCAATGACTACCTTGAAATTCCTAGGGCATCCTAGGGCTATTTTGCTGCAAGCTGACATGGCTGGAAAATGGTTTCTCATGGGCAAAGTTGTTCCTAGTACCCCAGTGGGTTCCCAAAGCTGTTAACACGAAGGAACCTCATCTGGCACCTTTGTGGGCATCAATCATTCTATGCTACATGGGACCCAGTGTTTGTGGTTCCATGCGAGACTTGAGGGTGGAGGATTTGGATGGATTTGGTATGATTTGGTCCTTTACTGGGGCCAAGAATCACCCAGAGTACTCATGCTGATCTTCCCCAAGCTGAGTCCGATCGGCCATCAATGAAGATGAGATCAAAAGTCGACGGATCGAACCTCACGACTGGACCCCCGGCCTTCCATTTAGCGTCATTGACATTCATTTAATACCATTTGGATCCATTTGGTTACAGTAATTGTGAATACCAAGGAAATGCATGGAAACGTTAGGACTAGGAAACATTAGGAACCCCAATGTTGGCTGCCTGACATCTGCCGGTATTTTGAATTCATCTTGGAAGCTGATGGACTTAACAGCTGTTTATTCCGCACATCCAAACGCACTGACAAGCTCTTCTCGTGGTCACGAGCTTCAACCCAAAACATGTACCGGATACTCAGTGTCGGCCTCTGCTGTCAATGCGCCTCTATATCCGTGCGATGCTTTTTCTCTTGCTGCTTTGAAAAACTTGCCTTGTGCTTCTTTGGCTTCTTGTTGCTCCTAACTTATGAACTTGTACCCATGCACTAGTCACTAGTGCCTACCCCATCTGCACAACATTCTAACCGACATAATTGATACATCAGCATAATTATACCCGCAAGAACTAGCTTACCTCTGCAAGGGTTTCTATATAAGCATGGATTACAGTTCCACTGAAAGCTTGAACAGAATGCTGTGGGCCCCAGCTTCTCTGCTGCTGACTCTGAGGTGAGGCGCCAGAGCCTTTGAACATGTCCCCCATGGCCCCCTATCCACAATCTTGCCGCCAAAAAAGAAAACAAATACAGTAAAAGGGTAACTGTGCATATGTGCATATCACATACATGCAAGATATAAGTATAATATATATATATATGTGTGTATGTATGTATATACAATATATATATATATAGATAAGATTGTATAAGTGTGTTGATACCGCAAGTGATTGCTTGGTTGCGCTATATATAGGGTTATACAGTTATACACCCAGTAATTGTAAAGAATCACTCCAAAATTATACACCCAGTAATTGTAAAGAATCACTCCAAAATTGGAGCAAATATGTTTCCACCTGTTTCCATTGAATGCTTTACCAACAGAATTCTGATAGGCAACTTGAATTCAGTTGCTGAGGATCTCTGGTCACTCGACCTACATCCAGCCTTGCACGTGGTGCATGCGGCCGGATTCGTTGGGAAGCTTCAGCGAGAATTTCTTCTGCATTGATGAAAGGGTCAACTCCATCCTTGGTGTAGGTGTAGCTGTAGTATGCTGTAGTTGATGAGCGTCTTCACCAAACATGCTGATGATGCACTTCATGAATCCATGACATGCTAAAAACATGAAGAAACAAATTGCTTCTGCATGAGCTTGCAGGTTGACATGCTTGTGCAAGTAGATGAGGCACAAATCCCTGCCCAAGAAACACCTGCAGAACCTCTCTACTCCATGGCAATCACAGGAAAACACATAATACTTTATGATGAAAAACTTCAAAAATCATCGAACATCCACCATAGATCAACAATTACACATGGACATGTTGTGTATACCATTGTATACCTACGGGATTTTCCATTGCCAGGTTAGACTACCAAAGCGCAACAACATTGGTAGCATTGGTCAGATGCGATCTTTCCATAGTCATGCTGAAGAAACAACATGCAAGTGAAACATTTCAGAACATTTCAAAACCACGCAAAATCCACCCAACACCATTTCAAAACAAAACGACATACCCAGGGGGATACCAATTGAAGACAATTCAAGGATATGATGCTTGCATGATGTGCATCAATGTGCAACGGTGTTGCTGCAGAACCATGCCCAGCGGCAAATTCCAGATTCTTGAATTTTTTGAGCAAATATTCCTGACACCGCGGGGGCCCACCAGCTCCCGCCTTTTGCAGAAACATCTGGTGGACATAGTACGATATTATTTTCAATGATTTGGGAGTCATCTTTGTGGGTTTCCTAGATCTTCAGAGTGTTCAGAACATTCAAATTGAAAGCAACATGGGAGGAGGCCTAGCATGCTTTAGCAGAGTCTAGCAAGGGATATCGCGCCGATTCCCACCTTAGAAACACACCATTGTCTAAGGCAGACTGTTACATGCTCGTCCCATGGGCAATATATTGGCAAGCAACGTGCCATACCACCCACAGATAATAATCATTTAAATCTCAAAGGCACGACTATGTGACTATGAGAAACACCGTTTATCACAGATTGAACAAGTTTCCGCAAAAATGTCAGGCCAAGCACATCATTTGAACATATAATGTGCAGTACCATATTGGTCCACGATATTATCAACATATCACTACAATGCAAATGGATACCAACAGATACCAACCATATCACTGCGTTCTATGGCTAGGATTCCCCATCCATCACCCTCAACCCCTAATTCGTGCCAGGGATCTGACGTAATGGCATTGTTCACCTCGGTTGAAAGATGGCTCATTAAATGGACCGCCATTTTGTGAATTTGGGCAATTTTAAGGTATGGCTGCGTCAAGAAATACCCTCCGGCAATTCAAAACAGCGATTCAAAATAGCTATTCAAAATCATCATGTTCAAAAAGAGTAGGTAAAGAGACCTATTAATATAATTAATGTAATATGTATAAATGGATATAAATGGCTTGTTTCCCATAGCTATGTGTGACGGGGTCCACGACTCACACCCGGCCGTGACAAAATGTGACCATGATGGTGGGAGTTGCTGTATCGCGGCTGTGGAATGGGCCTGGACCCGAACTCATGTCAGAGAGAATGCCAGACAGAATGCCAGACAGGACGTCAGATAGAATGCCGGTTAGAATGCCAGATAGAATGCCAGAATGAATGCCTGAAAAGATGCCAGATATTAGATAGAATAGCAGAATAGATGCCAGAAAGAATGCCAGAATAGATGCCAGATAGAATGCCAGAAAGAATGTCAGAATTCGAATGTATGTCAGAAAGTATGTCAGAATAGATACAATATCTGAATGTCAGATAGAATGTCGGAGCATATGCCCGAAAGAATGTCAGAATATATTCTATATGCCGAATACGACATATATATAGTATATATCCATATATACTTCCAGATGGTACTGTATGTCAGAAACTATGTCAGAATGGTGTGTCAGCGCGGGGATCACTCGAAGCAAAATAAGCAAAGTAATTTTAGTGCGGAAGCCTTTCATCATCTCTCATCCGTGATGTTTTTTTTTAAATGTTTTTTCAAGAGTCCAACAAGATGTCACCATCTCTTTGGGAGAGCATGGCAAAACACTTTGACACCACATTCATTGTTGGTACCACTACAATCCCACGATATTCATTAATTTAATCAAGTACTTATCCCCGTGATTAAATATCATAACGTTATCCAAAATTACATCCCTCTAATTGGAAGATCTCACGTATGAACGTAACATGAACACTCTTGCCCCACCTCACCCCGACCCCACCCCATGCCTGCCGTAGCAGCACGTACTAATATAAGCAGCGTAACATGAACGTTATAGCCCCTCCCCACCCCAACCCAACCCCAAGTGTGACGTAGCAGCACGTACATGTAGGCAGTGTAACGTGAACGCTATTGCCCCACCCCACGAAACAGTGAAAAATGCACGAAAAGACACGGCCGTCTACAAGCCGTGGTCCAAGTACCGGAAGGTATCACTTTTAGGTGGCGTATGGTGGTGTCATTGGAGCCCTGATTGAAAGTACTAGTCAAATCGCACCTCAGGTGCGGCCCAAGTTGCTCCGACCTCCAAGAGCCGCAAGGGCCTCGCGGGCACCAAAGACGCTCCCGCTCCCAGCTGTGTTTCCAGAAGCTCGGCCAACACATGGTAGCCTGGCTGGGCACAGCTCATCTGGCACCTCCAACCAGTTGGGGGTCAAGCTCAGTTGCTGTCTGGAACCGGATTCGATCAGGAAAACAAGCACTTGGATTGGATCATCTTGGATCTATATATATACTGTACTTCGTTGTTCAGGCAACGTAATCCTCCCATACCAATCTCGTGGGACATGTGACCATGCCACAAAGCAATTTGACCAGCAATCATGAGGTGAATGAACCTACATGCAGCAACATACCTAAAATCAAACTCCCGATGGTTACTAATACCCCCCCTGTTAATAAACCTAACCTTGAAACTTTAAATCCCAAGTCTTGCTGGAAGATGTTGGAAATTCATATGCATATGCGGGGAATTGTGATTTAACCATTGTTAACCAATAATAATCAGCATTAGTTATCATCATTGGTTAAATTACCAATAATCATCACCATGAAAATTATCTCCAGTAATGTACTATTGATTATCACCAAAATAATAATCACTAATTATCACCATTAATTATCCATTGATTATTATTATTGGAAATATAACCATTATTGGAAATTTAACCAATATTGTCCATTGGTTAATATAACCACAATGGAGGCCGTACGCTTGGACTTGGCGGCGGGAAGGTCATATCTACAATTAGTCATTCTGAAAATTACCATTTATCATAAAACTCACCATTGTGTTCCATGTTTTCCCCCAAAATTAGAGGGACAATCCCGATTTAGCGCCAGGGGACGCCGACAGCAGGCAGGATGAAACTCAAAGCGCGGGAACGTCGCCGGGGAGCGTAGCCTGCCGCACTGCAAATTGCCGAGGGAAACAAACAAATAACCATGGTTAACCATGGTTAACAATAATGGTTAATGATGGTTAATACTGGTCAATCATGGCTAATTAGTCATTGATAATTCATGGCGATTATTAATGGTTAATCATTAATGATAATCAACGTAAGTCAAGCAATAATAAACCACCAATGTTTTGTTGGTTTATGCCACCCATTTATGGCAGAATTGGGGATGGTGGATCCTATTGCTTAACCATAGACAAAAATTTCATAATATGACGTTAGAGATACTGTAATTATTACAATACTGAAAGAAGAATTGGGGAAAACTGACCCAGAACATGGGGGATATGAGGCAACAAACATGGGGCACTTTCTGCGGGTCACGAATCCACAATTCCTCCTTTGCTATGATTATAGCTGGAGGGTGCTTGTGCTGGAATGGTCAATAGAATGACCTGGCTATAATGGCTGACAATCTCGTGGTGATAAGATTATATATATAATTATATGGACAACCCAGAGCTGGGATTATGCTCGTACGGTGACTCAATTCAGGTTGTATGCACATCCTTGGGTGATGAATTTTTGACAGCTACAATTTTGAGGGTCTCAGTCATAGGTTCTCAAAACATTTCACAACATCATTGAAGGCAATCAGCTAGCTGATTGAGCCTCGTTGTGGCAAAAACAGTCGCACAGTCGCCACTATATCCCAGCCTCTCTTGCAGCTGCGAGCCCAGCAAATCCAGTGAGGCAAAAGCCAAAAGCCTTAGCCATGGCCATGGGAAATGCATCCCCACGACTTGAGCTGAAACATCTTGGGATGGCCATTTCCCCAGCTATGTTAATTAGATTAGATGACCAAAGGGTACTATCGCTGATGATGTCCCTTGTGTCTGGTGAACCCACCCACATCCTGAGACAGAGTGGCTCGGCTTGGAGACGGCACAAGGCGGTGGCGCGGCGCAAGGCTAAATCGTGCAAGGCACTGGCGGCACCCAGAGGTTCCTGCTGGTTCTGGGTTGGTTCAGACCGGAAGTCTGAGCTTATGGATTGTGATTAAATCCATAACAATATATATATACACATATTTTTTGGTAGTATGATATGTCCTCTAATCATCAACCAGCAAGGGTTTTGAAGATTGCTTACATGAACGTCCAAATTTTAGCTGGCAATTATGGAGGTTTATCCCTGCAAATACAATCACAAACTGGCCGTGGAAACACAGTTTCAAAAACCTAAAGCGTGGTTGACAAATTAAATATTGACATAGCCATACATCAACATGATGAGGGATGCCACATCACAATATCATGCATGAAAGTAGTAATTGCGTCATGACTCCAATGACTGAAAAATATGCAACTGCTATAGATTTGGAACGACTTGGACAATGGTGGTGATATTTGGACCGAACATGACCGAACAACTTTGGCCACCAGATTCCAGGATGCGCCCTGACCTCAAAGCCGGACGACTCCAGGGCGGAGTGCACCTAGCCAATGCCAATGGCAGTCAACAAGCCGTTTGACACCACACACCACATCTGTGGGTAACTTGAGTGCACGTTTGTCGGCCATTTCCTTCTGTAGTCCAGCAAGCTGGCTCTAGATGGCTGTGAAATCTGTGAGTTGGCAGTCTATCAACACGTGCATACACTGTAAAATACTAAAGGGTATGCTTTGATAGGGTACCATGTATGCATACATATATATATATATGCACTATATTCATACTGTAATTACATAATTAATTAATCATTTTATTAAACCTACAAGGATTTTCACAGGATTTTAAGCATCCCAAAATCACCACGGCTCGGCACATTCTGTGCGAAGTCCAAATGCGCTGCATCGAAGCCGAAGCGTGCCACCACCGCACTGGGACTGCGCAAGCCGTGAGGCCAAGGAACCTCACGGATTCAAGAAATTGAGTTGGGGATAATCCTTTCATTCTGGAAACTATATAATTTATAGTATAAAACGTAACATACATGAGATAATCTATCATATTCTATCATATGTGTGTTTGTGTATGTATATGCATACTATAATATATAAACATAGGTGTAATAATATATAGTAATTTAGCTAATAACATGATAGTGTATATATATATACTCATATATATATATATATACATATATATATACATATACGCATATATATATATATATATATATATAATTGCCTAAAACATCAGCAAACCAGCTAAAAGAACTCCTCAAAGGATCTGCGCATCACTGACAAACACACTTTGTTTGAAACATGTTAGTCATCCAAAGGATCACCCCAAAGTCATCCAAAAAAAAAAACACGGCACCTCAAAATTCATTGATGAATCATTATGTAATTATCATGATTACCCTCTGGTAATTTAACATAGCTATTGAAAATCACCATTTTTAATGGGAAAATCCACTATAAATGGCCATTTTCAATAGCTATGTTAGTTTACCAGAGGGTAGTATCCCAGTTTCAGCCGAGGTGCTAGGCCAGTGAGCTCATTGCCACGAAGCATCAGCCTGGCTTCACGCCGTCAGATGACTTTATTGGGCCTGTGGCTGTCCATAAGTAATGTGAGGTAACTCAAAATACCTCAAAAATGCTGGTAATATAATATATATATATGTGTGTGTGTGGAATATAAACGATATACTGATTCATAATGACTCATAATGATACATACTCATATACACATGGGTAGACAAAATGGGATGGTCATTTCATGCAATTTCGTGTAATTTCCAGCTTGGACATGCTCCATTTTGACACCAGGGATAGCTATTGGGAATCTGAGCTCAAAGTATCTTTGGCAACCAATGATGCCATCAATTGATTTCACTCACCGCCGGGTTGGAAGCTCTACTTGGTCTAATCTCGTTGGAAGATATTTCGTAGCGTTGCCATGAAATATGACACCAGGTGACTATGCCTTCTGCTCAAGTAACCAAAACTGCCCGGCTGATGAATCTGAATACCTGCTGAGCACATTCGCTCTTTCATTTCAATATCATAGAATCATGTTTGTTTCAAAGTTTCAAGGCAGTCTGGCTTGCCACAATAAATATCATACCTGGCATTGCACATTCCCTGGCTACATACTGTGTGAACATCGAAGTCATCATTCAACATGTGCACGGTGCTGCCCATCGCATCCAGTTTCTGTTTTCTCCTCAGCCCTGGCTTTGTGCGGCTTGCCCTACCAGTCGAAAACATTGGCAGTGAAATTGGCACGTGCTGTGGTAAAAACGATGTCCAAAAATGTCCAAAGTTTAGAGTGGTTTCGCTTTGTTTCGCTCACTTTAGCCTGGTATCTAGTCTAGGTGTGTTTGATGCCAGCCGACAGCTGAGTATATAATGTTGGACCAGGTGGACCTATGTGTTCTTTGCATCCGAGCAGCCGTGCTGTTGCTGCCAGGTACTTGCCTGTAGCTGGCTGAGTGCACCCCCATTTCAGAATCTTAAAAGAATCTATATACTGTACTCAGCTGGAACTCCTTCAGCCGCCTACAAGAAACTACATCCAAAACAGTGGAAAGGGAAATTGAAGATAGTTGCAGGAGAATTGCTGCACAAAATTCCCATATCCCCCCGGGTGCCACATCTCGCCATGGAACCTTCCAGCTCTGCCAATCTTTGGCCCAATGCAGCATGGGCTTGGCACCTGAGGCTCGGCACGCAGGCCATCTCAAACTTCTGCTGAATGCAGCTCAGTGGCTCTGCTTCCACAAAGCATCGATGGCTATAACCTCATCCGAACAAGTGCAAAAGTCATCAACAGTTAATCATAGTTAATCTACATACTGCCATCACACAAAATGTTCGGGAGCATCTCTTGCACGCTTCGATTCGAAAGCGATGGACCATGGAAACCTATGGAAGTCTAAGAGTCCATGCTGTTCGATAGCTGATGCAAACTTGTGGGTGGCTCAGTCTCTCACAGTCAGTGGTTTGAAGTTTGCACCCCACCTGTGGCCAGGTCAAAAAGGGCCATGTTGTGACCCTGAAGCTCCTTCAGGAGATCTGACAGGAAGAGGACACCTGGGCTGGGCATCTCCGTTTTGAGTCGGGCCCCAGGGGTTCCTTGGCTCGGCCATAACATGGCCAACAATCCCTCATCTTCCATAGCAAAATCATTAAATCATGGAACATCATCTGCACCTGGTGGCTTTCCATGGCTGACATGTTACTGCCCTTGGATTTTCCAAAGGGTCCTCCCAAAAAGCATCACTTAGACTTAGTTTCCCCAAAACACTTCATTAGCCAAGAAGTAATACATCACCTGCATGAGTAAAACATAGGGCACCCCCAATTTCAATGATCATTTCACATCTGTTTACCATTAAAATTGCTCTGGATTGGGGCTACGTCCCATTTTCAGCCACACCTACTCACCACGACAAGTTTGGGAGTGAGTTACAGAGAGCATCCCAAGATATACCAGTAATATCCCATGATTCATGGTATATATATATACATATATTATTACTTTAAAAAAACATATAAAAAATAACAATAAATCCCTATTATAGTTGATGGATCCCCCATTGATTTTCAGGGGAGACGTTGTGACCCTAACTCTGCAGGTTACAATAAATATTCACAAGCTTGGGGCTATAGAATGAGGTTGCTGAGCTCCATTTTTCCCAAAATGGCCTTAGCTACAAAATGCCAATTCAGTTTCAACAACCTTGAAAAACGGACGAACTTGAATACTGTCATATTCTTCCCCTACGTCATGAAGCTCATCATGTTTTCTTACAAAATGCCACTATGATGGGCTAACATGATTAAATTGATTCCTTTATAAAATGAGATTCACAAGTTTAAGCTACAAAATCTTGGGCCTGGATTTCATGTCACGGTTAGCCTGACCTGACTAAAATGGAAGCCTCTGTAAGAGGCACAAGGTCACAAACTTTGTAGGTTAAATTCGTAGGGGAATGTTGATGGCGGATACTCCTATAAATGATGGTGGCAATATCCTAAATAACTCCTGCCTATCAGTTGGCACGCCAAGTCACTAGGTCGCGCAGCTTCTCGCAGCAGCCTCCGAAGGGTCCCGGCCGGCAACCTGCCGAGGGGGTCAGAATTCAGCTTCCCCATAGCGGCCTCAAAATGGGGCGACACCAACGAAAAAGGAACTATGAAACTATGGGAACATGATGACATGATGAAGCCTGATGAAACCACTTGGGGGCACCCTAGTTTCAAGAAAGAAACGGTAGTGAAGTACTTAATCCAGGATGAACTTCACATGATTCCTGCCCGCCTCTCTGGTTCTTGCAGCAACTCCAACAAAGGATTTTCATCGCCTGGTTGTGCGTCCAAATCACAAATGGTACACGGAACGACTCTAGAATGATATCATCCATTGTGTGATTAATATATCGCAGCGCAGCATGTGGCTTTCCTGCATAATACACGGTCTGAACAAAATCTCGAACATGTCTTGCAGGCGAAGTGCCACAATTCTTCACCAGCTGGTAGGTATGGCCTCAATGCCCCATACATGGACCTGAATATGCCTGAAGAGGAACACCAGTTTGTAGACCCAATTTCTTGAGTGACACTTGAAAGCTGGGGGAATGCTATCCGCTATCCCAAACAAATACGGAAAACAGCTGGTTTCTGTTTCAGATGTATAAGTCTCTCCACGTTTCCAAGTCGCTCGCCCTGACATCAAAAGGAAGCAGAAACACAAATAGACAAGTTGAAAGGATCCAAACGGGATTGTTCTACATTTGCTTCTTATATCATATCATCATCATATATCCAAATCATTCCAAATCATCAACCAAGGAACCAAAATTCAGGCCTACCTGAGCCAGGTCATGCAAGCGATCTCCCAGTGCCTGTGGCCATGCGAATCGCAGCGATCAGGGTTGGTTTCACTGGAACGCGCTATCCAAAACTGGGACAATACTTTCTATTTATAATATTTATAGAATTTATGTACAGCAATAGTGGTATCCTTCATAATGGTAACATTGTGAGTCTCATTTGCAAAAACAACAACAAAGTTGTTTTTGTTGTTTCAAGAAAGCGCGCCACCAGTTGGTCTGTCATCCTTCTATTGAAAAAGACACCAACCGGCGGTGCCATTTTGGGTACCCCTCGGCCTCCACCAAAATGGCACCAGCGAAACGCACCCATGGTGCCATGGGTCGTTTGCCCAGTCATGTGCCCGTTGCAGTTCTGACGCAATCTCTGGCTGTGGATAGTTCAAACTGCCCTGGATCAAGATGTAGGTAACACATCCGTAGGCATTTATTATTATTATTATTATGATTATTATTATGATTACTATTTATTTATATATATATGTGTGTGCTTGTTTGTGTATAACCTCAAGTCAACTGTTTGCTTGCTTTGCGTTCTGTAAGCCGTACCGTACATAATATGCTCTACATATGCATATCATACACGCGCCAATGCAGTACCATCTTAAGCATCTGTTCATTCAAACACAAACATATGAAAAAAACAGTCTAGTAGCCGCTAGTAGAAGCCCATCTCATAGCAATTTCTCCGGTTTCTGGACCCCTTGAGCTGTCACCATTTCGCCATTTCTACCTTGAGCTGTCAGCTTCCGAAGCTGCCCCAGTCAACATGGTTCAAGCGAAGCTTCCAATAGAAGTTGGTTTTCGAACATCTACCCTCTGGTAGTTTAACTCTTTGCCATGGACAATCACCACTCATATGCTAAATTCGGTAGAACATAGTATAACTGACTATAAACCGGCCATGGTTTCCATGGCAAATTATCAGAAGGTGTTTGATAATTGGATAAAAATGGAGCAAGAGTCGAACACCACGTCATGTCATGCCCAGCAGGCTGAAAGCACTGAACGCCAAGCCACGCGGCTCCCACAGGCTTTGGAAAGAGCCTGCTGTAGTCCTTCCACAGGTCCTGTCACTTGTTGTCCGAAGATTTCCAAAAGACCCTTCAGAGTTATCCATGTCATTATTTTGATATATGTTGATTATGACTAATATTATACTCTATGATATCGGGTCATTCTATGGTAATTGTGTTTCTTTGTAGTGCTCTATGGTTTTTGTTGGAATATGAATGTCTGACAATTTTGATTCTGCAATTTTCTGTTTATATGGGTTTGTCCCAGAATAGGGTATCCAAATACCTCAGCGGTGATCAATGATTCTTAGGATGACCCCAACCTCATCCAGCCTCCTGTGACAGTGGACTTTGAAGGCTAATCGATGACAACCGTCTTTGGACTGCAGGAAACCAGTGGAATCCAAATGACGGTTTGCCAAAATGCCTTTTCCTGCTTTTGTTGATAAATCGTAATTCCTTGCGTGCCGCTTCTTATTGTGCCTTTAAAACCATGACTGACCTAGATAGTCTGAAACCCTGCATTTGATTTTTCGTGTTTGAAGCCGTAGCTAAAACCTGCAGTAAATGCTAACGCGCGTCTATATGAAGTGGGTGCAGCTGCTAGTTGTTAGTGGTGGAACTGGAATATCTGCAGAGCTGGTCGTTGCCTTTGCTGTCACTGTTGCTTTTGTCAAACAGACAGGATAAACTACAAGTTCTCTGGTGGCGACTGGGTCACGGGTCAGCCAAAGCCGTTCTTTGAAACTTTTGCTAGCGCATTGCTAGCGGGGATCTAGCGGGTAAAATTATGTACAAATTCGCAAAGATGAGCCGCAACCTCAAAAATATATGAAAATTGTTGAGTAGCACAGAAATTGACTAAGACATCCTTTGGTTTAAGGAGCTAAGTGTTACATTTTGACTTTTCCTCGTGTTGAAATAACAAGCAGACAGGAACACAAAAAAATATCCTTGAACAATCTTGAACATGGGTGTGGAAAAAAAAACCTAGCGCAAACCTAGCGGGTTTGCTAGCGCTGCCTTGCAGAATTGGTGAATTTAGTTGCGTGCCGCCTCATAACGAAGAGGAAAAACAACTAGGTCCACACTAACTATCAACAACATTCAACAACTAGTGCAAAACTTCTGTCAATTATTTTTGGCAAATGGTCAAATGACACTCAGGACCGGCCTGCATCTCATCGCTTTGCCGGAGCCTTCAGAGGCATGCCGAAAGTGCAACGGTTCAGTTGCGATTTTGGGGTAAGGATGGGTAAGGTATGCCTCACGTTGGGACCTCAGTCTTAAAGCATCAGCTCTGGCGACACATCGCAGGAATCTCCGAATTTCAAACTTCAACTTTTGGCAACAAATGGTTACGGCAAGCCGTGATAGCCTTCTTAGCGATATCCTAGCCATCAATGATCAATGAGATTGCAGTAGTTCATTCCTACCTACCCACAAACATGGAACCAGCATAGATAGATAACTGTAAATATATGCATTGTGGCATCATTTTGGGTGCAAATTGCTCCATTTATCTCCGTTTATCAATAGATTTGAGCTGCGATTCCACATGTGCCTGGGATCTGCAGCTGGCCCCAGGTAGTCCAGCCTGCGAAAAGCATCAGCTTCGACACCAAAGACTAAGAATGCAGGGTGAGGTTGGAACACCAATGATAAAACATGAGAAAACACTTCACTACATGTAGATATCTGTTCATGCCACAGATGTTCTGGCTCGCTCTTCAGCCCGTCCATAAAAAAGATTCAATTCTTATCAATTGTGCTCATCTTCCCAAATGGTGATGGAAAACAACCAACTAGTTGTGATAGAATGTGATATAACTCAACTTTTATATATTTTTATGATTTTATGTTTCTTCTAAACACCATGTTTGTTGGTACTACCCCTCCATATTTTTGACACCATCACCAGCCTGCGAAGCAATGCCACCGCCAGCTCCGCTTCCCAGCCCTGGAAAACCGTAACCAGAAGGGTGACCCGCCAGGTCATCGAAGGGTCCAAAAACCAGCCAGGTGCATCCCCCCAAAAATCACCACATCATGTCAAAACACTCAATATCAAACACCCTCCAAAGCCCCTGAGTCTAAGTTCAGTTCAAGAGAAATGTATATAATAGAAATGTCAGTTAAATATCAGGGTGTCCTGTAAATTTGCCCATCATACAATTCAGGCAATTCTATTCAGGAGGATTAAAGATAAAATATGGGCGTGTCTGAAGAATAAGGTATACTCCTAATGGTGTTTTTGTTGGGGGGAACATATGGGAAACTGATGATTGACCAGTCAATATACGGTTACCATGGGCTACCCTATTTTCAGACAAACCCATATGCAGTATCTGCTCTGTTGCCATCCCTCCACGTTCCTCCATCTCATCCATGACCACTTCAGTCGCTGCATCGCGGCTGACGGACATCAGCAACTCACCTGCGCGCACCTTCCGAAGCCAAGAAACCAATTGCTGGTCACAATAAAATGCTGAGCACATTGGAACAGAACCAGGGGACTAATGTGGAAGTGTACTGGAATACATGTGCTGTATATGCGTGTTTGTGTAACTATATCGACTGAAATATGACGCAAAAACACCGTAGGGCCTAGGGAATTTGACCAAAACCAGTCAAACGTACAAAAGAACACAAGGAAGTCCTTGAGACTTGTGATATCTTGTGATGCAGCAGATTTTGGTATATGCCCCATCCGATGAGTTGAAGCACTCAGTCCCAACCTCTCTTCGCGCCAGCCATCCACGACCAGCACCGGGCCTCTGCAACGAACATGACGCGTCACATCTCAACTTTCATGGGAGAGCAGAGCATGTGGCACATTGCAACTAGGGTTATGTCAAATGAGTGGTCTTTGTGTTGTTAGATGATGAAGAGAATGGCAACCTGGTTTTCTATCACCTGCAGCTGCAAAGGCAGTTTCATCTCAAGCAGTTGCGGGCCCCATCACTCAAAATTTGGCAAGCTAACTAGAGGTAAGGTACTTTGAGTACATGCTATGAGTAGAATTCGTGGCTTTCCAAAACATCTAAAAGTCTGAAGAACGTGGTGAGGCTTTACTGGGGTTCACTGGGACTCAACTGGTGTTGCAACCTGGTGTGCCCATTAACGCAACTTGACCTTAGAATACCACTGCAGTATCTACTGATCTCTATCACTATCCATACAATTTATCTATGATTATCTATGATTATCCATGATTATCTATGATTACTTATGATTATCCATCCATCCATCCATCCATCCATCCATCCATCCATCCATCCATCTGCCCATGATTGTCTATGTCTATGATTATCTATCTATGATTGTATATCTATTATCTATCTATGATTATCTATCCATGACTATCTATCTATGATGATCCATCTATGATTATCCATCTATGATTATCTATCGAATCTATGAGTATCTATCGAATCTATGATTATCTATCATCTATCTATTTATCTATCTATCTATCTATCTATTTATCTATCCATCCATCCATCTATCTAATGGTTTTATCTATAATCTATCCATCCATCTGTCCATCTATGCACTGTTACTGCCTTTTCATCATTTCTGCACGCAGCTTCTGCGCATGCGCCACTCGTGGCTGAGGCTCGATCACCTCTGCAGCATCCAGCACTCGATCTTCCCAGGGCCTCAGGTGGAGCAGTAAAGCCAAGAATCCTCAAAAAATAGATCAAAATAGTGGGAAAATTGATGAAGATTGAGAGATTCATCCTGAAAAATCATGAGCTATGCAAGTTTCACCAACAATATCCCCTATCAGGGTCCTTGGATTGGCCCATGGATTTGGCATGAGCGCACGATGTTCGCATCTGAAAGGATGCAAAAACGAAGAGAACACTTACAGGAAATCACGTTTTTACATATTTTTATCAAATTATAGTTGGTTCAGATTGGTTCATGAGAATTTTGCTTCAGCCAAGTCTGGGAGGGCCATTAGGTGCCATCAGGGACCTGAACTACCAGGATAAGATAGACCTATGCGGAAAAAAAAACATCGCCGTGCTCTGAAACAATTATAATAAAATAACAATGAAAATAATAAAAAAAATATTATATATATATATGCGCGCGTGTGTGTGTAATTACTGTAAATGATCTTCAAAGTGGGGTGATTTGCCTTCTGGTATACATACTGTGAGCACATAGCACATACCAACAATATGCACCTGGGCTCTCCCACGGCAACACCCCAAAGCCTGATGAACGGCGAATGTCAAAACATGCATCTGGAATCAGAGGAATCCTGCAATTCATCGGCGAGACAAACAGAAGGTGCAGGCATCTTCAAGATTGAATAGGAGTCCTTCAATGTCATATTCATCATGGCATGCGTAATTAAGTCGTAAGAATGTTGTTGATGAATCAAAAGAAATTCAATTCTATGTCCGTCTTACCTTTCGCATCCTTTCGCAAACACCCCAACTTTTCCCTGCCGATTCATATAGTCTCCAAGTGAATTGCGTTCCCAAAAGCCCTGGAAGCATCTTCTCCTGGAATGGCTACGGCACTGTCATGGCAAGAGACAGCAAAAGGTAGATAGTAACAGCAAGGGTAAGGGCATAGAACAACATGGGATAGTCTGATGAGCATGGGCAGAGAAGAGCCCCTGAATCACTTGAAAGTCTACTCCTGCTCCGGCTGGCTGCGCGGTGCTGTCGGCTCCTTTGACCTAAATTCTTTACGCTAAATTGGATCAGTTTCGATTTAGATCAATTTAGTTTAGCTTCTCTGCATGGGTTTTGGCCTCTTCAGGGACCATCCAGTTGGATCAATGCGAAAGAACTCGAGGATCAATGCTCACCCCTGTGAGACCAGGATCTTTGAGTCCCACGCCGGCCATCCAGCCAAGCACGACGCCACACAGCCCGCTATGGCGGGCGCTCTGGATGCCTCTGAGGACTTCAGCCAGCTTTGCCAAATTTTTGTATAGCCCGAGATGGGGCCCAGATACAGACCAAACACATTCAAATACTATATCAATCTATAACATGCCGCCATATCCTATTCACAAGAAGAGTTATATACATGTTGGAACCTTTTTGTCCAATTTCCATTTCATCTTTGTGGGGGCCATACTTGGATGACTTGTAGCTATAGCTCCTGTGGTCTTTTGGAGAGGCATATCATGCTGTATTGGTAGGCAGCACACGTGTGATCATCCTTGTGATCATCCTTGTGATCATCCTTGTCCCATGCAGTCCTTTAAAGGCATGTCTTGGTTTTCCCCATCATTGGACCACCAGTTTTGGCCCAGTTTCGATTAATTTTGCCTGCTGAATCCGCAGTTGAAGTTTTACAAATGAGGTTCCCATAGTTTCCCAAATATATATTCGATGATTTTCCATGGGTTTTCCCCTATATTTCCCAGCCTAAAACATTGGTGTTTCACACAGAAACAAGACCCGAGCTGCACCTGGCACTGCTGCGCTCCCCAGTCGCCTGGCCCCAGGTGAGCGAGCAGTTTCGCTCCAGCGTGCGGGATGCACCCGGGAAAGCGCCATGGCGGCCATCCCGGCACCGGGAGTGGTCCAAGGGCGCTGGGTATCTATTGATATGGGGATGGGTCAAAACCTATTATTACATTTTATTACATTTTATTACATTTTATTGCATTTTATTACATTTTATTACAATTTATTACATTTTATTTCATTTTATTACATTTTATTACATTTTATTACATTTTATTACATTTTATTACATGTTTTTTTACATTTTATTACATTTTATTACATTTTATTACATTTTATTACATGTTATTACATTTTATTACATTTTATTACATGTTATTACATGTTATTACATTTTATTACATTTTATTACATGTTATTACATGTTATTACATGTTATTACATTTTATTACATTTTATTACATTTTATTACATTTTATTACATTTTATTACTATCTATCTATCTATCTATCTATTCTTATCTTATCTTATCTTATCTTATCTTATCATCTTATCTCATCTCATCTCATCTTATCTTATCTTATCTATCTATCTATCTATCTATCTATCTGTATATTATATATATTATATATATTATATATATTATATATATTATATATATATATATAATATATATTATATTGTTTAGGGGGATAAACATCCATTTGCCTGCTATCTTTGCGCTCCTGGGGTCCCAAGGTTTTGACTAACATCGAAAGTTCTGTGCTAAAGGACCCCCAGAGGTGCAATCTTTTTCATTTTTTTCAATACTAAGCCGTTCAAGTTTAATTTAGGCCTGTCAATCTTGAGCCACGGATTTTCACTCACTTCCCCTGTAGTAGTAGTGGAATCACAAAGGAGATTGCGTGCATACCATGGTAAACTCACAGCCATGCCACTGCTGCCTTCCATGATCTTGCTTTGTGGCTCAGGAAAGCTTTCAAGCAGTCCAACCAACGATCCGGGCCTTGTTGAATAACGTTTACATGTATGATGGTAAATGCTCAGCATTATTTTTCATGGGATTTCGTAATGATACACTATGATACGCATATTCATATTCGTATTGTGTATATATCTATTATATATCTATAAATAATTATAAATACAGATTTTAAATACATATCACCCACACATATATATAATCATATATATATATGTGTGATTCATTATGATCCATGTTATCTATCATAATATTCATAATTATATATGATGATCATATTTGTATATATTTGTAAATTCTCATTGTCGCGCTTACGGCTTACGGACGCCGTTTGCTTCCCATTCACATTTTGTGACAGCCGTCCCAGGCCGTCCCAGGCCGTCCCAATGGTCCCCACTTTTTTCCCCGCAGCTGGTGTACCCCCCCAGCGAGCAGGTTCCTAGTTGGTGACGGCCAGCTGACCTGCCTGTTGAGTAGAACGAATCCATCGAGGCACGGGCAACATCTGGAAGTAGTAAGATGATGTAAGATGTGTAATTTGAGCGATCAAATTGCCCATGGGATAAACATGGATAAACACTACACTCACTTCGGATTGAAGTGTTTTCAGTGAATTTTCACATTGACTTCATTTTACTTCTAGGTCAGTGTGTAGCAATCATCCCTTAACTACCTCAAAAAAGGCAATCCTGCTCCCTCAAGGACTTTGCAAAGGAGATGGTAGGATGACCGTTGCAAATCTGTGGCTGTGGTTTCCTTTTATTGGAACATCGGAACTTACACAAATGTTTGCTGTGATGCATGCTAGTCAGCATACCTATGCGATTGTCTGCATCAACACAGTGGCAGGTCAAACTGGCAAAAAAAACTCTTGGGCCTCCCAGCCCTCCTATTGACGGAAGAAATCCTGCACCAATTTCTAGGCGAATGGGTTACTTTTTTTCACCCTTTCTCGCGGGTCGTCTCCCAATGGTGCAGCACTTCTCGCTCTCTAAGAAAATATTTGAACTCGGGCAGTGAATGTTGCACAAATTAAAGGGGCCCAACAAACTGTTGGACACGACGAATTTAAGGCAGCAACTGCCTCTGGAATGACGCGTTGCTTGCGTCCAATCCCCTACCTCAAGAGGAAGCATCCAAACGGCTTCCGATTGGAAAATGTGCTGCAATACGCTGCAATCACGTGCCTCATCCTGCTGCCAGCCAGTGCAGCCCGCAGCTCAAGGGCGGTTAATCCAAGTGATGGCTCCACTGTAGAGAAACTTTTGCGGGAAAATCATTTGCTGGAAGTCGTGCCCCTTTGTTGGGCCACAGCATAAGTGTTTCATTATTGCCAACCGGTTTCGATACTTCTGGATACTTCCGCCACATCAAAATCATCAAATCTTTGTGTATATATATCCCACGTGAAATTCTGCAGCTAGCAGGGGGAGGCTCCTTTGCTCCTCGAATCACGATTCAGCTTCGCTCGTCAATGGATGTGCTCGCTGCCATCCTGCAACCCGCAACACCAACTGCCTTGGACCCTGGACCGGGCCCGTCGACAGGTCGTTTTGGCATGTCCACGGGACGGATCCCGATTGTCATGGTGCATCGACATTTGCTGAGCAAATACTCAAAAACGAGCTGACCCTGACACCCAAAACGAGAGTTCACAGCCGGGAATAGGTCAAAATCAGGAATTTTGTTGCACCCACTGAATTCCCTACTAATTAATACTATACGAATTGTAATTTTTGGGGAACCCAAATCTCGCCCATTCTTCAATTCGGGCGGCCTGTCCTAATCCAAACTTAAGCATCGAAATAGACTGCTTCCCGGAACCGTCGTGCACTGCGACACCTGCGTCGCCAGCTTCGAGCGATTGACCGAGCGTGGAGGATGAAAATATGATCTCCAACTCATGCCTCAATATGGATTTCAACATGGAACCCCCCAAACAGCTGATTTGAAAGAGCATCTTCCTAGTGGATATGTCTGCGTAGAGCTCAGAAATGTTTACTGTAGATTAATCATGATTGCAGTGGAATTTGGCCGTGTGAAAGGTGTAGGAGCACAAACTCAGACCCAAACACATCTTGTCACGCCGACTGTAGCTTACCGCGTGGTGAATCGCACACGTCTTTAATCTATAAAACAAAATGAATGGATAGTTCCTGATTCGGTTCAACCATGTCAAACCAACACCCTATACAACCCGTTGCCCGGCATCATTTGTCCTATTATAAATGCCATGAACCATCATAGTCATCATCAAATATAAACCCAGATGCAATCCCAGTTCTAAGACCCCGCTTTGTAAGCACGGATGCTCAAACCATTTGGATACCCTTTGGTAATCTAACCTAATGTAGGAAAACCATGAATAACCACCATCTTTGACAGGTAAATGATTTACTGTAAATCAATGTATGTCAATGTAAATCAATGTATACATATAAATCAATGCAAATCATGTAAATCATCTACGATAAGCCTCCCCAAACATCCGAAACTATGCATCCCCATTGTAAACCCCCTGATAGAAGGAAACATCCCCATTGAAAATCCCCATTGTAAAGTCCCCATGCATGGCCCATGCCATTATAAACTACGGTTCAGTGTTTAAACATCCATCATGATCCATCAACCATTTGGATCACCATGTGCTGAACCTGCTCCATCTGCGTGTCTTCCACCAGGCGTTCCAGCTCCTCTAGCGGTGTCTCAGGGGGCAGCACCAAATCTGCGCCAAAGCAATGCTGGAGGGTCTCCACAGCATGGCGGCGCCTAGACATGGCCAACTTGGCGGCCATAAAGGGATTTGAAAACGAGAAAAATGGAGGTTTAAGTTTAACCAACCAACATTGAGTGAACGGATATAATTATATATAGAATTATATAGATATATATTTAAAAATGTATCCAACCACGACACAACATAATAACATATTACAAATCAACCGATAATCTTATAGCTAACAGGGTGAAAGCCCATCGTATGTGGCGATGATGGAAAATATACGGTAGATAGTTGTAGATAGTAGCTAATGTTCACCTACGATTTTAAAACTCCCCCTAAATAAAGCTAACCAAACTCCCAAACTAAATAATAAATGACCCCTAAATAAAGCTAATTGTTTTGGGCCCTAAACCCAGATTTGCCCAGATGAATACTAAATCAATACTAAAACAATTGTTGGATTCCTTATTCTTTTGGAAATTGCATTTTATATTATAATTTTTAATTGTGATAATTGAAAACCAATACATACAAACAAGTTTGATGGTGGTTTTAACTTTATTTAGGGGCAAAGACTGGGGGGGGGCCCTATTGATAAATCAAAGGTCAACATTATGCTTAGAAAGGTGGTGGGTGGTAGAGATTTGTTGAACCTCGCATTCCCCGTCTTACTGTACGGTGAGATCTGAATCTACAAGCACGGGTTCGGAGTCTTTTGCAGTGTTGAAATGTTTCAAGTGAGATGACTCATAAAAACACGGGCAACTGGTTGAAGGAAAAAACAGTTGCGAAACAGTTCCAATATGTTCAAATAGGATGTTTGAATATATTTGATATCCCCAGGAGACATAGTTTCTTATGAGGAGCGCCCAAACCATCCCCCATTATTGGTTCACCAGCTGAAGCAGCTGAAACCTGATGGTCATTGCATGTCATTGCATGTCATTGCATGTCATTGCATGTCATGAATTTATATGAAATGGTGACATATTGTGACATTTTGTTCGAGAGTTGGGATGAAAAAATATTTAAACAAAATCGTCAAATATCTAGTTATTATATCATATGCTTCGAATGTGACAAAGCCGCAGTTTCTGCTGTCCTTGTCAGACGGTCCATGTCCGGTCCACAGGATTGGGTCCCAACTTCGCCTCTTCGCAATAGGTGTGGCTTCCTCGACGATGTTCCGCTTGCCCTGGCAGATGAAAGATAAGTTATCCGAACTCAGCTGGCGACCGGGAGCTTAACTAATTAAACATCATCCAAGTGCTGGTCATACAAGTGATGGTCAACATGGTCAACCAACCAACACACAGATGAGAATTGCACAATTAGTTAAGACTTGTCAAGGCAAATGAGCTGATGAGAGTGGAATCATCCTTTTTTTTCCCAATCATGCTTGTCTTGTCCTCACATATCCTCGTCCCAAGATGCCTTGAAGAATGCTTGCCGCAAAGGGCTGCCAACTTGTGGACTGGCTGGTGGCCTGCCAGTATGGCACTCCAAACACATACCCTTGTGACTGGCCAGACTTCGAAAGTAAAATATATAAACAGCGTATGTTACATGGGGCTGTCTACAGTACCTGTGGGTTTCCGTGTGCACTTTTTGACCACAGGTGTGAGGGGTTGGTCTGGTGGGACATCAAAGTATCCGTCAGCTGGATTATGATATAGCTGGACTCAATCAGGCAAGTCTGAGACGGTGTTGAGTGTTGAGCTTCCTCATGAATGTGATGGGTGGTTCTGCCTCTCGATTCTCAGATTGGGACCCTTGAGTCACAGACAGAAAAACGTGCGATTTTTGAACCAGAGAATTTCATGCCGTTTTTAGAGGGCGCTTAACCCACCCAATCACATGTGCGTACGAGATCCTACAATTAGATACCCCAGGTGCACAAGTACAGTATAATTAAGCGTCTAATTATGTATAATTATATGTGTCATCATGTTTCATTATGTCTTCTCCATGCTTTTATCGCCAAAGGTACGCAATTTTTACCACAACCAACCTCTCCAATCCTCTCCACAACACCTCGTCCCCAGCTGCTTCTTTGGGCGATCCGCTCGTCCATTCGAACGCGCGCAGCCGCTGGCTGGCCTTGCTTTGGAACCCATGGGGTTACATGACTTGGGAGATCAACTATGCCCAGGGCTATCCGAATTACCTCGGCTTTCGGGGGGCAACTGTAGTACATCACAGTTTACACCATGGAAAAAGAATGAAAAGGAAAGAAAAAGAAAGAAAAAGAGGCCAAATCATCCAAATCCAATGAACAACACAACGGGAACCCATCCATGATATGATTCATGGGCCCATCCTTCTACCATCTACGCCTTCCAATTCTGAATGCCGAGCCACCGGCTGGCCCCTCTTTGAGGCACAGCTCGCCCTTGCGAGGCTTGCGCGGACGGGCCGGAGGGCGCATCGGCATGTGGCGTCAGGGCACGGCGCGGCTGCATGCAGCCTCTCCTTTGGCGATGGTCAGATTGTGAATTGAATTGAATGTTTTGGCTAAGTGCTGGAAAATGCTGGAAAGGGGCACATTTTTTTCCAAATTGGTTTTATGGTTGATTTTTCTGGTAAATCTATCCGATTGCAAATTGATTCTAAAATTAGTCTTAAATCTTAAATCAATTTTGAATTAATCCGAAGCTTCTTTAAGTCTATATTAAAACTGATGTGAACTTAATTTAAAGTATATTCTAAAATCAATCGAAATTTAATATTACATTCAGTTAAGTGAATTTAGACTCGATCTTAACACACTTCCAACTTGTAAAACGGGAAGGGGAAAAAACAAAGCCAAACTGAAAAATCTGAAAAACAAAAGGGAAACACGAAATCCCCTCCTCCCCCCAAAAAAACATCCGACGGAAACTGGGATAACTGAGCAATCTGGTCTAAGTATTGGTAGCAAGCAAGCCTCTGATGTTTCAAACAGAAAAGAGGATGGAATTGCTAACTGTTGTATTGACTCCTATGCCAATGCTGATCTACTGCAAGATCAAAAGTTCCAAGTTGACACCAAAGCCAACAAATGCAATTGCGCCCGGGCAAAGCTTTTCTCACGCCGTAGCGAGGGCCATCGGTACGATGGTGCGATATGGCAAAAGGGAGCCCTGCAAAATGGAAATTGGGCCCAGAGTGAGCAACGCAAATCAACACAAATCTGACATGTGGACATGCTCATGAATCAAATGGCTGTCAAGTTCAGTCTCTGACATGCCCCTAAGATCTTGATTGAAGTTCTCACTCTTGGCCGCTTTCTTCAAACGTTTGGCACTGGTGAAATCTGGGTCATACACCAATGTCCAAAAACCTTCATTCATCACTTTGTGAAGAGTTCCAATTGGCAGGGGTTTGGTTAGATGGTCCGCTAGCTGTGCATCGCTATGGACCCATCGTACTGAAGTCTTCTGCTTTCCAATCGACTCCAGCAAACACAAAATTTCCAGAGCTGTGTATTTGTCACGTAACCCAACTCCGGCCGAATTCAAATCTCTCTTGGACAAAATGTCGTAGAGAGCCTTGGCATCTGTCACTACTGTGCCGGGAACTCGTGAAATGGCACTTTCGCTCTTGGCTAGGTCTACATCTATCGCGCAAAATTCTGCCCAAGCCAGTCTGACAAAAACAAGTTCTTGATCAGCTTCTGACATGGCTTGTGCTTCTGCTGCTAAAGATGACCGAGCTTTTCTCGGCAAACGACATGAACGCCAGCCTACCAAAGTCAACGGTGACCGCTTTCCTAAGGTCATCTCAGGGGTGGTCGCCGCAATGACGTAGCCGCCAGTGCTGCTCAAGTCGATTCTGTTCGCCAAGGCTGCGTCGGACCATGCCACGAACTGCACCTCTTTGGGGTCCTCCAAGTTCAACTGGTTGATTTTGGTAGAGAGGAATCTGGTTTGAAAGCACTCTCTCACCAGTTTGTTGGCTGCCTTGACTGTCTCCAGATTGGCCTTGGTGATTGAGCTTTGCAACTGCCCAATCTTGGCCATCAGGTGGGGCGCGGTCTGCTGTCCACGCCACTGCAATGCTCCCAACACTCCACGCAGCTGCGTCACCTCGTCCGCAGTCAGCTTGTCGTGCTCCTTCTTGGTGGTGTAGGTCACCGCTTCAATGCTTTCGCAGAAGGAAGAGTGGTCCAGGGTGAATGAGAAGTCAGGTTCTTCTCTAATCCTCACACCACAGTGCATGAAGCTATTGCATTCCCAAGGGGACCAAGAAAACCTTTCATAGAAGCTGTTCAAGGCCTGAATCCAATCATCGCAGCTCTCATCGCCTGCGATCAGAAAATCATCCACGTGAGAACATATAAAGCCAGACGTCTGCTTGACACCGTTGGAGTCCATGGTGTAGAAAATCCACAAGCAGGGGTCTGTTTTGCTCTGCACAAAGCCCAGCTCGAGCAATGCATCACGCACGCATTCGAACCAACGTGCAGGAGCATGGACAAGTCCATAACATGCCTTGAGGATTTGAACTGCTTCTCCTTCTTTCAAGCCCAGCGCCAAAGCTAGTTCCGGCACTGGAAGTGCAAAGAGGTCTCTTGGCTCTTCAACACTGCCTCCTTGGAGGAAAGCAGCTTTGACGTCCGCTTTGAGACAACGCCATCGGCGAATGCTGGCATACTGCAACCCCAATTGCCGCGTCCGTCGGCTCATAGTTGGTGCTGCAGATTGGATGCTGGAAAGATCGGGGTCTTCATAACCAATGAGCACGATCCTGCCCTTCGGCGTGCCATCGCCCTTTCTAGTCAGCACCCAGCGCATTCGGACCAACCTCTCACGAGGGAAGTCCGCGCTCGCTCGGCGAACTGCCCGAGCTGCCAGCCAGGCATTGACTTCAGTCATCTTCGCCTTGTCAAAGGCGATCTTGTCCTCAGAGGAGAGGGTATGCCATTTCACCTCCACGCCCTTGAGCTTCTTCGCATAAAAGTTCTCTGGGGAGCGCTTCAAACGCTTCCATTCCATATTCTTCTGAGGCAAAGGCAAATCCATGCAGCACATGAAGGTGTCGTTGGTGTTCTCCACCATCAGGCTATCATCGGGTGCATGCTCAAGGCGTGCTTTCTTGAAAAGAGGTTGTTGGAAAAGTTCTGACATCTGTCGCAATGGTGGTTGCGGCATAGGCTCCGGATCGTATCCTGGGTCCTTCAGAAACTTGGTCAGATCCACCCGCTGGCTTTTCGCAGGACCACGTGAAGGTGCCGTAGAGCTCGACAAAGGCCTTCTTGAAGTGCTGGAAGTAGCGCCTTGATCTCGAGCCAACTCTTCCAAAGTCCGTTCATCCTTCAGTGGGTCTGCAGAGGCCTTTGGTGTCGATGGCACTGGTGGCAAAGAAGGTTGCCGCAGTGCTTGTGCTGGTGTAGAAGGAGCTCTCGTTGCCGCTGGTCTGCCAGGAGTCCTAGGCTGTCGGCTTGGTGTGGCCGATCGACCCCGGCGGCGCTCTCTTGGAGGGCCTTGCATCACTTCGTCTTCAGGGAAGACCATGTCATCCAGGATTTCATATTCGCCCTTGTAGAGGGTGGAGGAGAGGCTATGAAAAGTCCAAGAAGTTGAAGGATTGTCGGCACCCTCTGCAAGGAGTTTCTCACGCTCAGATGCGTGTCGAAGTTGTTCAGGAGAGCACCTCTTCAAGCGGCCATGAGTGACAATCCACACAATGTGGGATGGCTTGCGTTCTTGCCCAAGTGCATCTGTTCGAGTTTCTGTGGCCAAAACACGGCCAGGGCCATACCACCTCCACAATTTGTGAGGCATTCTCACTGCTGCCATGGGCTGTGCTGGCGGCTTGACCCGCTTGAAAAACACCAGGTCGCCTGGAAGGAAGACTTGGAGTCTCCTAGTCTTCGCATTTGATGCTCTGGTGATCTGCTCAAAGGATTGTTGTTTCAAAAAGGCTGTGTGAGCTTGATGTCTGAGCTTCAAGTTGGCGGCCATCTGAGTGCCGGAAACAGCTGAGGAAGTCCAAAAGGGGTCATCATAGGCTTTGTCATGGAAACGGCCAGTCAGTGAAGGTTGCCGTCCGAAGGCCCATTGAAAAGGACTATAGCCGCTCACACGCTCAAACTCATTGTGGGCTTGGCAAGCTTGCACGATTGCTTCCCAAGGGTCGTGTTGTCCAGATTGAAGAAGCTGCTTGACCGTCTGCTTGATGGTCTGGATCATGCGTTCTGCCAAGCTGATCTGATGATGGGCTTCTGCGGCACACGGAAGAACTTCAATGCCACGTTCTTGTGCCCATTCCATCAGCTCATTCGATTTGAATGCACCTTCAGGGTCAAGACGTATGGCTGCAGGTGCGCCATAGTGTCGAATCCATGAATCTTGGATGCCCATCACAGCTTCAGTGCCAGTGCAGTTGCGGCTCTGGTCCTTGTGGTGCTGGAAGAGGAAATGGGGACAAACAAGGCGTGAGGCCTCATCCACCATGATGATGCAGTGAAGAACTTGATCATCTATTGGAAATTCTGCATTGTCGATAACCAGCGTCTCCCACAAGGTTTCAGATCGCTGTAGAGCTCCTGAAGGGTTTGATGCCGCAAGTCGCAACTCTTGACATTCAGGGCACTGATGCTTGAGGGCCATCTGGATCACGTCAGGGTGCGCTCCTCTGTGCCTCAGCACAGATGACAAAGCTTGATTGGAAGGATGGCCTGTTCGGCGATGAAGTTTGTGAAGCACCTTGGATGCTTCTTTGATTTCGGCCTCTGTCAGAGGTTGCAGGTTTGGTGAAGGCTTCTCGGGCTCGTCCATGATGTCATCATCAAAAGCTGGGTAGATCTTGGGGAAGGCATCTTGCGATGTCTGCTGAATCAAAGACATCACCAGCTGGTAGATGCGCTCGCACATGCTCTTGGGATAAAATCCAGAATCCCGAGCATCGCTTCCACCCAGACATTCATCATGTCGATGATCTCCAGGGCAAAGACGTTGAAGGCCTGCCGCCAAAGTCTGGTTCGACAGTGCCACCTTCCAAGGTTTCTTGAGGAAGTTGCCCTTGCTATTGTGGAGCCCATAGGCGCAGCCATTGATCCGAGCAAAGTAAAGTCCATACTTGCTCTGCATGAAATCCAAAAAGCTGCGCATGTCATGGATGTGCCATCCGCCATTGTTTGAAGGCCATTCCCAGCCAACTTCACCTCCCAAGTCCAATTGGAGGCAAGCGGCTCGAATTCCGTTTCGGATGAGCTTTCGGGACTTGCGTTTTCTGTCCAAGCTCTTGGCCAACTTCTCTGGGCTGTCCTCGTTGAAGAGGGTCTGGATGGGTGAGTATGGGCCACATGGCAACGAAATCCAAAGCAGCCGTGGCCGATGCTTCTTGATCATGCCGTTGAGCTCCTCGCTGCCCCTGCTGGTGGAAAGATCAAACGCAGGAAGTCCAATGCGCATGGCTGATCTTCCATGATCCAAGAAGGTCTGGGTCAGACGGCTGTCTGGTGGGCAGCATACCTCCATCAAGTCCAGGTTGGAGTTGGTGCTGAAGAGCTCATCATAGATGCCGTTGATCTCCTGGATGACTTCATGCCCATGAGCTTCAAAAGAGGCTCGTTTGGATTCTTCTAAGGTCGCTGAAGCCTGGTAGAAGATCTCTTCAGGAGCGGTCTCATCGGCAATCTCATAGTTGCGCTCATCAGTCATTGCTTGGGTGGTGAATGCGAAGCTTCGGACACCATTGACCACTCGTTTGCCTCTGCCACCTCCGCCTCCTTCTCGTTCTCGCGCTTGGCTGCCTTCTTGCCAGGTGCAGTTCTCATCAGCTGATCTTCGGTCAAATCGACCGTAGGAGGTGTCGGTGCCGTCTTGGGTTCGGGGCGGTTCACCGCCTTGGTCAAGACCTTCTTGCGGTCGTTCTCCAACTTCTCCAGCCTGCTGCGCATCGAAGCCTCGGCTCCTTGAATGCTGACCGCCTTGGAGTTCAGAGCTTCTCGGACTTGGGGCTTGTCCTTCACATCGTCCTTCACCACATTCATGACTGTCTCGACATCGGGCGGCAGTGGTCCTGCCTGTCTGTGGATTCCGGTTGCGCCGTATGCTGGCACATATTCCAGGCGTAGTCGGCAAGTTGAACAAACTGTCCACTTGCCATGGGCGTTGCGCCCGCTCAGAGAGCCTCGGCCCTCGGGCATTTCCGTATGGTTGCCAAAGCATGGAAACCCCTGGGCCCTTGAGTCTCGCCCGTCCGGGCCGGTTCGGCGGCTCAGGTCGTACTTCTCTGGTGTGGCCACCCTTGTCTTCCTCGTTGAGGTCTTTGTCTTCGCCTTTGGTGCAGGTGGCGGTGAAGTCGCCTTTGGAGCCGATGCCACATCCGCTGTCGAGGTCTGCGCCATGGATCAGCGGGGAACTTGAAGAGGATGTTGTCGTGAGAGCTGCCGCGGCAACCAAAAGGGGCAAGGTTAGCCGCATGTTTGAGCCTGAGTTTCCGGCGGATTCGACAACATCGCCAACATGTTCATGTTCTCCAGTTGATTGCATTCTTAGGGAGCATGGCATCGCCATCTCATCAATCATCTTTGCATTGTCAAACTTCTCATGCATGCCATGTGGAACATGTTGAACGGCTGCCACTGATGAAATTGCTGATGAAGTAGAAATGTGATGACCTTGAAACACACCTTCTTGACCTGAAATTGTTCCAACATGATCAACTGCTGCAGCTGCCGCACACTTGTACTGCGCATCGGATTTCGACGCATCTGGTGCTGCGATCATGCAGTTGCCTACGCCAGGGGACATAGGGACCCAATCCTGTGTCAAGTCCAAAAGCAAATGTCCATTGGGTGCCCTCTTCAAAGGAATCCAAACATCTGGCGCAGCATCTTTGAAACAAATACGTGCATGCTCAAAGTCCAAAATGGCCTTGAGAGCTGTCAAAGTTTTCACTGAAATCAGCAAAGGAATTCCAGGTGCATCTAGTGCATGAACCCCCAAAGGAACCCGGTGGCCATTGATCACCTGTGGCACCTCAACGAAGGAAACTGCATTCTGGTAGGTGCCATTGCCAAAGCGAAAACGCTTCTCACGTTGGTGAACAACCACTTGCTCTTGGCCGTGGGTCCTGCTTCTAATCACCATGATTTCCTCCAGAGCTTCCAAAGATGCTATTGACTCTGTTGCACCTGAGTCCAGCACCGCATGTCCTGGAAACTCCATGGACATGGCCGCCAGGGCATCTGGCGAAACACCTAAAATCACATCGCTCTCATGGGGTTGCTCAGGTGAAAAACCACATCCAGAAACCATGAAAACCTCACCAGCATAGTAAATGTTGGGCGTAGTAGAGGAAACCATCGAAGCTGAACCACTTTGGCGTTTGGGGCAACGCCTGAAGTCATGATCTTGGGAGCCACAAATGAAACAACCACGATATTCTGGATTTCCAGGTCGTTGAGTGCCCTTGCCCGTGCTTCCAGAGCTGCCAGAGTTGAAGAGAGCTGCAGGGGCAGTTGTCGCAGGTGCTGAACTGCCGGTCTTGTTGCCAAACTTGCTCTTACCTTTACCCTTTGATTTACCCTTATTATACTTCCCCTTCAGTGGTGCAAGTGGGTAAAACCCTCTGGAAACATGTTTGGCTGCATTCAGAGCTCTACTTTCTTTGAAGGTTCTAAAACGATCACTAAAATTGGCAAAAGCTTCCTGAAGCGGTTGGTCAGTCGCTCCAGCATCTTGCAAGTCCAACCATGTCTTTGTCTCAGACCAAGACCAGAAAATGCCAGCAGCGTCTTGCGCGTAGAAGTCATCATCATGCCACTCCCAAGCAAGCTCCTGACCATCCGGAAGCCATGTCGACCATGCTGTCTGCTCTGTAGGCTCACTTGCAGCTGCCGAGTAAACTTCGGGAGGCAAGGTATCGCCAATCCACATGATAGCTGATTCATCGATCTCCTCATTGTCAGGATCTTGCATGATCCCCCATTGCGAATCCTGCTCAACCCAGAAAGTGCGTCTTGCACGATGGTGGTCCAACCTCAGTCGATTGGATTCAGCTGCCAAAAGTTCTTCTTCCTGATCTCTCATGGCACGTTCCATCGAATCCAGGTCAAGTCGATTGTTGGTGGCGCTCAGCACTGAGAGCCTTGCATTGGCAGGCAAACCACTACGCCTCAAAAGAATCCAACCCAAAATCTCCTGAGGCAAAATGTGCTCAGCGCTCAGATCAAACTGATCCCACTCAATCTCATCCTCATGCCACCAGTCATCCTCGCTCCAGTCGGCATCATGGCGGTATCGCCATTGTCGCCACTCACGCCATTGCTCATCTGTCCAATCGCCATTGTTGCTAGGTGCATGCTCACTTGCTGCACCGTCCGGATTGCCACCTTCAACGGTGGGCACTGGCTCATACCCATCAGTCCTTGGATCGTCAGGCCGATCTTGTTCTCCACGTCCGGGGTTGGATCTTCTGGAACCAGGTGAACCTCCTCCAGCTCGAGGTGAAGTCACGTCAGTGCTCCTGTGAGAAGCGGCACGTGAGGCAGGTCGCGACTTAGCTTGTAGGGCAACTCCATCTCGCTTCTCCAAGTCTTGTCGCTGTCTCGCCATAGCTCGTTGCAAGCGGCGATAGCTTTCTCGCAAGGCTGTTGCCCATTCTGCCATTGACATGCCAGGTGAACGTTTCAATCTGACAAAAAGATCCTCCAAGCGTTGTCCCGTATCAGGAACTGGGGCTTTGCAGAGCCTTTCTTCCAGAAACCTCAACAAGTATGCTGGTCCATCTCTACGTTGAAGGTCTGCATGGTTGATCTCTGCACTAACTATGTCCCACGCTTTCCCAGTCAGTCTTGAAGCCAATTCTGCACCCAACAAGTGTCGCTTCTTCCTCTCCGTTCTCTCAAATTGCAACCTGACTCTTTTCACATAGTCCAACCATGTTGTCGGATCCCCATTCCACGTTGCCACTTGTTCCTTTCTCTCAGTAAACGTTGACATGCCAAAAACCAAAACTTGCAAAACAGTCCGTGATGTGCTCAGCAAGGAAATAGTGAAAACTCAGATTGACTGTTGTCACCACAAGCGAGTCCAGGCCCAGATTGGTCACTCAGTGAACCTCCGGTTTTGGCCTGTCCTCACACCAGTTCCAAAAGCCAATCCCGGTAGCGGATACCCCAGTCAAGATGACCGAGGCTCCGCTACCAGTATTGGTAGCAAGCAAGCCTCTGATGTTTCAAACAGAAAAGAGGATGGAATTGCTAACTGTTGTATTGACTCCTATGCCAATGCTGATCTACTGCAAGATCAAAAGTTCCAAGTTGACACCAAAGCCAACAAATGCAATTGCGCCCGGGCAAAGCTTTTCTCACGCCGTAGCGAGGGCCATCGGTACGATGGTGCGATATGGCAAAAGGGAGCCCTGCAAAATGGAAATTGGGCCCAGAGTGAGCAACGCAAATCAACACAAATCTGACATGTGGACATGCTCATGAATCAAATGGCTGTCAAGTTCAGTCTCTGACACTAAGCCCCCATCAAAATCCTCAACTGGCTTGCGCAGCGTCATAGGCAGCATCATTTCTTTTCAAGATGCATCAAAAGATGTACCATTCTTGTGGATGATGATTGGACTTCCGAACGTTGCTGGTACCTCCAGATGATCCTTTATCCTTCACTCTAAGATGCACTGCCGCCAAAGCCAATAAGACAAGCTGCAAAAACACCAGTTTTTGCAAACGGTCGTTGATGATTTCTGGCTTCAGCGCATGACGCTCTATCAGCCTCAGACTTGGGCATGATTAGTTGGCTGAGCCAGCTGGGGTCCCCACTTTGCAACTGCCCATTGGATCAAAACCCAAAAGCTTCATAAGGAATGAACATCACACAGTTACACCAAGTTGCAAACAAACCAAATTAGTTGCGCTACATAATTAGTTGGGATCTTAGTTGAGAATGTTGGGATGGTCATCTGATGCCTCCAACTGGTCACTCAGCAGATCTCATGAGTAACCACCCTGGGGCCCAGCATGGCCCAGCCCAGCTTAAGACCAAGAGACAAGTTTCGCAGTGCCACGGTATCAATGGGCTTCTCCTGCAGTGCTACGACTGGTACTGTACCATCTCAGCTTTGGGGCCTGAAACCAGGAAGGTGGTAAGATTGGGAAGTATTCAGCGCCCCATGCGCCAAGATGGCGGGGGAGTCTCCTTCAAGTCGCTGTTCTTCACGAAACTCAAATCCATGGGCTGGAAACAACTCCTCGACAAAATTCGCTGGTGGATTCTGCAGCCCCGCTGGTGGCTTTGAACATATTCACTTTGTTTCAGTCATCAATGGGCTTCAGTGGCTCATATTGACAACATCAACTACTAGTATATATATATATATTATATTTACAGTAATAGCTAGTGACTAGACCATAGTTTGTCTTTGTAGCTAGCTGGCGATGACCCTAAAAAAAAACGGGGATCTGATTGGTTCGGAGCTGCTAACAGAAATGACAACCCTTATTAAACCATTATTAAAAAACAACGCCCAAACAATTTTTCAATGGGGTACCCCATGAGTGACCCAAATCCTCCAATAATGTAATTGTTTGATATTGTTTGGGTGGCACCCTATTGTGCACTAAAACTTTTGGGGTGATTTTGTTTTAGCTTTAAAAGGAAAATCAATTGAAAGTACATTCAAATGAATTGAAAGTAAATTGATTTCAATTGAAATCCTTTCTTATCAATAGATTTCTTTGAGGTTTAAAAGGAAAATCAATTGAAAGTAGATTGGCATTAATTGAAATCCTTACTCAAGTTTATCATCCTGAGTTCCCCAGACCTGGTCCCCAAAAAATGGCAAGTTATTGAGCGTACTAAATTTGTTTGAGGGGGGCTTACACTAATCAGCGTCCAACATTACTCGTGCAGTTTGTCGCCGAATGTGAGTGCACCCATCAGATCCTGTCAGAATCTATGGCAAAAGCGTGTCCGATCCCCATCAACAGGCCTTGCGCCAGTGAAGTTCCAATCCTCTGGCACCTTGGGATGCGAGGTATGCCCTCGCATACAGGGATTGAGGAATGAGAAATGTCCCTTCAACACTGGGATTAGGATCAGGATTTAGCTTGAAAAATCCCGAAAAGAAGGGAAAATGAAGCTACTTTGCCGTATCTTGTGGGGATATTCCCTCACATATAGCCCTTACATGGGCCTTGTATATGGTAGGTACCTCCAATTTAGCTCCCTCGAATCAAACCAAGGTGCCATGTACTTGGCCCGGTCCAAATTCCTGCCCCCAGCTCCGCCCAAAGGACACTCTGGACCCCCTCTGAGTGGACAGCCCGGGTAGAAAATGGACCACGATGGAAATTTCATGACATGGGTTCATGTAGATGGATTTCGATGGATTGATTTGGATGGATACCTGTCGTCATGGACAGGTGATTATGATCAATCCCTTGGAAACTACTCTGAAAGGATGGATAATTCAAAAGGAATTAACACATGGTGAGTTCTTGAGGCTAATTTCCAAATAGCTTAAATAACTTTGGTTAGTTGATGGCATTTCGTGTTTGATTGCTGGGCCCCCTGACCAAGAGTGAGAACAAACAGCAGCTCCAGCCAGCGATTGGTCTCAAATCTCAAGGCTCACCCACTACCGAGCGGCTCACCCCGACAGGAACAGGAAACCAGGGAACTGAGGGGCACCAGGGCGGATTCTGCTTCCTGCTGAGATATGCCACACGCGAGGTGATACAAATATATATATATACATATATATATATATATATGTATGTATGTATGTATGCATGCATGTATGTATGTAGGTATGTATGTATGTATGTATGCAAATAGTTATATATACACAGACTATCCGCAAATATAGATTATCCGCAAAATGTATGCAATTATATCATATCACATCATATGACTCATATCACATCATATGACTCATATCATATCATATGACTCATATCATATCATATCATCTTATATTATATAAATATAATATACGCATGTTCACAGGGCCATACATATAATGTCCCTGTACGCATTTAGCCGGCCTGAGGATGTTTTCGATATTGCGGTGCTTTTTGATCAGTTGCTGGGCGGTCATGATGCCAACCTGGACAGTTTGAGGCCCATCTCTTAGAGTAGCAGCTGCTGGCTGAACAATTGAACTGCACTGCTGATCACTGCTGCACGGCTTCTTTTTCCTCCCGGCGCCGGTGTTTTGGCACTCCGAGCACAAACCTCCTGTTGCAAGCGCATCTTCATTCGATGTGAAGTATACTTTTGCAGTGGTTTTGCTTGTTTTTCTGCCAATCAGTCTATGATATTCTGGGGCAAATTTGTTTTGTACGTGGACTGCTTGTTGGAGACTCTCTCTCTCCCTCTCTCTCACTTGGACTGAAGGTCTTTGGATCTTAGAGGTATCGCTGCAGCTTGCTGAGGCTGCTCCAGGTCTTCTGCCCTGGGCCACTCGTATTGAACGTGCATAAAAACGACATTTTCGGCTGCAGACTGCAGCATTCTTCGCCTGATTCTTAAATGCACTGCATGTGATTTTGTATACGGTATACATGTGGCTTTAGCAATCCTTACATCCTACATATGTAACATTTTGCAACATGACGATGTGTGCACATGATGCACCACATCAAGCAGAGAAACAATTGTCCTGATGAATTGTTCAACACATCCTTCGTTAGTTTTTTTCATCAATCAAGCGGTTGATGATAGCTATGACATGTTTTGTCGCCAGTGCTCCTTGTTCGGTGCACGTGATGCAACAGTCAGGATCATTTCCAAATCCGCCGTGCGAAAGCTGTTTAAATTTGCTGCACCCCTGAAACTCAACATGCAACCTGAAGGAAAAAAACAAAGATCGACCATCGGAGCATCCCTAATTTTCCTACATGTTCTTCGTTGTGGGTGCCATCATCAATAATACGTTAAAAATCGTTAAAAAATATCTGTTAATATAGCGATATATGATAGTGATATTACCCTCTGGTAAATTAACATAGACCCTGGCAAATAGGGGTTGGAAGACTAGTTTCCATTAAAAATTGGTGATTTTCAGGGTCTATGTTAATTTACTGAAGGGTAAGTTCCATAGTTCCATCGGGGTCTGTCAGCACCAGCTCAATACGGCCATGGCTCGACTCAGAACTCATCCGATTGGATAGCCTCCCTGAGGGGATGCAACTTGCCTGGCTCCTGGATGCGCCAGGGATACCTGGAAGATATCATTGAGATAGATAGATAGATAGATAGATAGATAGACAGACAGATAGGTAGATAGGTAGGTAGGTAGATAGACAGACAGATAGGTAGACAGACAGATAGATAGGTACAGTAGATAGGTAGGTAGGTAGGTAGATATAATGGAGTACATCAGAAAGGGGGTGAATTTGGATCATCGCATTCATCACTAGTAAATTGATGGTGAGCGTAAGTATTTATTTCAAGTAATATGTAACATGATTGGAAAATGCTGATTTTTCATCATCATGAACGGGCTTAGCAACCTAACCATCATTCATGAACATATCATTCCATCAACATTCTTGACTCAATTCTTGACATTTCATGCTGAGCAAAGAATCTGGCACGCCCAGCAATAAACCAGAAGCAGGTGTATTACTCCCACCTGTTTGGCATTTTGGTTACTACGTTAATTACCCCTTTTTCACCATCACGGTCGGACCCATGGCCCCATTGCCCCATTGCATGTCCGCTCCATAAATCACAGGCCCCTGGCACTGTCGTACGGGAAAGGCGCGCATTGGCGCACTCATAGGTGCCATGGCAGGGCGATAGGTACCGTACCTCAGCACAAGCTGTCCGTGAGCACTGATTTGGTACATTGAAACTGGCAAGATCTAGCTTCTTTCCGAAGGCTAGCCAATTTGGAACACATATGCAATTATTATACAAATACCACCTAAGCCTAATACCCAAGCATCCTGGTATTAAACCTGAAGGATCCTAAAGGGTCTAAAGCCACACAGTCAATTTGTTCGGCGGACCAGCTGAAATCCGGTGCTCAGGGCTGATGATCTTCATGGAAAAATGATAAAACGCACGTGTCTGCAGGCAGATGTGTGTCTATGCGCATGTGACTTGCACTTCCCGTCAGAAAGGTGAACAGGTCAGAAGAAAAACCATGTGCAGCAAAATTACGCAAAATTGGCATAAAATGGCACTGACAATTTAAACAACTCAGTCAAATCCTGCAACATCATCAAACAAATCAAACATGCCCCATGCTGATCGTTTGGAATTGAATCCAGGCTCAATATTGGCCTATTGATGCAAAATCGGGTTCCCAACTGCCCCCCAACCCCGGCCCATCATTGGGCGCCCCAATGGCAGGACCCACAGCACCAAGATTTCGCTCAGATGCCCCACGATGCGATGAGGGGCTTGTGCCTCAACAGGATTTCTGTTTCAATTCCACATGGCTAACCTGAGATGCGCCTTGATGGAAAGGTGCAGTAACTTTTTGGGAGGAAACCGATGGATGCTGTCTTCCTCATATGCCAATTCCTGGCCCCCCATCAAGGCGGATGCTGCTGAGCCACCACCGGTGCCCATGCTTGGCAAATGACTCCTCCTGGGTGCACCATGCAACTGGTCATGAATTCTGAACGATGAGCTACGCTGCATCAAATCATGAATGTGGAGGACCTACAGTCCGTTAAGGCATTGAAGATCCAGAGTCCAGAGGTTTCAAATTCCAAGCGCATCCAAACACGGCACTCCACACATCATCCCCCAAACGCAGTGAAGCTTCGTTGATCTCGCACCATCACAGGAGATGTGAAAGTCCCAAGGTCGCTGCGCTCTCGATTCACGGCGTTCACGCTCACCCATTGTTGGCTGCGGTCCATGGATGCCTGCCAGGCTCAATTCATCACCCAAGAGGAGACGGGATAGAAGGGATTCTCAGCTGATTCTACAATTGAATCTGGCCATCCTT